>JASAOC010002118.1:142524-225415 GCA_030849835.1 Herpetomonas samuelpessoai | reverse complement strand
TGAGGCCTGAAATTTCATGCTCAGGGACACACTACATAATCTGAATGTGTTCATCTGAACACAGTGTGTTGCTGCACGCAACGCACGGGGGGTCAACAATCCAACAACCAGTTCTCCACTCACTTCCCGCTCTGCGGGGTGTTGAGTGTGCGAGCTCGTTGTTGGATTTTGTCTCTTTTTCGGTCATGGTCATGGTGATGATGGTGGTGATGGATGGGTGCATGTGTGTCAGCAAAGGGAGATTCCCTTTGCCTCTCATCACTCCGACGTTGCCTTCACCCCCTCACCCAACACGCAAAGAACCCAGCAGCCAGTTCCCCCCTTCCCTTTACATGCGCACAAGCAGCGTGAGGGCGGCGGGAGCTCGCTGCTGGGTTTTGCCCTTTCCTTGCTCCTTTGCCTTGTCTGTTTTCGTGCTTTCCCTCCCCACTTGGGCTCTCGGGTGATGGCCTTTCCTGGGTTTCGCCCTTCGCCCCCCCCCCTTCCCTCACGTCTCTTTCTTTGGCGCTTCAGCGGCTGCTGCTCATGCTGCTGCTCTGCGCCCCTCCTTTGCTGAGCGCCGTGTCCTCGTCTCGTTCTTCTTTCGGTGTGTATGTGGAAAGGAGGGAGGGGGATAGGACCGTTTCTCGTTGGGGGTGCTTTCGTCGACCGGAAAAGGGGGGGGGGATGGGACCGTCCTTTTTTTGTTCTTCCCTTTCCCCCCAGGGGGAGGGGGAGGAGGCAGCGCCCCGCCAACCCCACGAACCCCCCGCCCCCTTGCCCAAAACCTGGCGCGCTGCCCGTGTCTTGCTCTGGGTGCTTTTGCTCCTTGCGCTTGTCCTTGGGGGCACTGTGCTTGCCAAGGGGTCTGCGCGCTTGCGGGGGTTCCGGGGCTGTGGGCGAGCTGGTTTGCCTTTCGCTCTTCGCGAGGGGTGGCGTTTTTCGGGGTGTGCGGAGTAGGCCACCCCGGGGGCTGAGGGATGTGGCTCGGTGTCCTTCCCACATCCGTTGGGGGACGGCGTCGGGGAAGGTAGCGTCACGTCGTGTCCCCCCACCCTGTCTCTACCCGGATCCTCTCCCACACGTTTTTTTTTTTTTTTTTGCGATCCTCGTCATGGTTGCCATGTCCCCCCTTCCACCAAACACTTCTTGCAAATAGCGGGCGGCACAGCGGCGCCAAAGCCAGTGGGCCGCGTCGGTGAGCAGCCGCTGCAGATCGCCAGCGGGGTGTGCTATTGGTTGTTAAGTTTCCTCCATCTGTCTTTGTGGCTGGTCTCCACTGCCAAGACACCCAAGGGGTTTTTGTTGGGGGTACTTGCGACAGTGGCGTTGATGGCAGACTGAGCGGTCTCTTGGCGCGCACAGCCACGTAGTATGACCGAACTGGGTACCAGTAACGCCACGAAGGCCGGCTTGAGGTCGTGCAAATAAACCCACTGCGCCTTCTAAAACTTTTCCAGGCTTCTTTTCGCTCTTGTACACATTCTGCTGAAAAAGAAGAACTACAGTATTGCAATTTTAGTCAGAAAACAACTTCAGTGACATAAAAAACTATCTTCTAGACAACCAACGCAATGCCTGGGCGCGGCACCGTGGAGACACCGAGTTGCTCGTGTTGCGGAAGAACAGTGCGTCAGACGGTTGGTGTGGTTTGTCGCACCTGTGCTCGAGCGTACCACAAAAAGTGCTTTTTACGGGATAGCGGAGTTGACCCTACAACTGCCCGTAGGTGCATTTGCTGCCTTTGTCCAGTCCTTCCTCGGAAAGTCCCAAGCGAAGTCGTCCAGAAAAGCAATTACGCCCGTAGCTTTTTGGATAAGGGATTTTGCGTTATTCCCTTGCCCAAAGAAATCGACGGTGAGCTCGTGGTGGATCTTCTTCAGCGGTGGAACGTCGAAGCCAATAAGATTTTCAGCGGGTTCGCTCACACTTACGAATGCCTTTTGATGAATGGCCGAAGTGGCACGCCGTCCTTGGACGGGGGCTACTCTAACTTTCGGCGCCGTTGCGAAGGTCGTTTCGAGATGATATCTGATGCCATCACCGCAAGCGCCGTTCCTCTCTTGGAGAATTGCGACGACGTAAAGCGCACATTGGATGTTCTTCTTTCCCCTCAAAGGAAGCAAATGACCTCCGGATGCTTTTACTCCGTGCACGGGAGCAAGATACAGAATTACCATACAGATGGCCCTCCTCTCAGCGATGTCGTTGATTTGTATCCCTACGCGGTCAACGTATTTATTCCTCTTGTTCCCGTGAACAACAGAAACGGAACAGAGTTCGTCCCGGGAACACAGCGGGTTGGTAACACACTCGACGAGGCTGAATGGAGAAAGCGCTCTGAGCGTCCTTCCGTACCGGTTGGATCTGTGCTTCTCTTCGATTATAGAGTAGTCCATCGTGGCCTGCCTAATGTGACTACCACACCTCGCCCATGCTATTATGTCACGTACTCGCGATCATGGTACACCGACAAGTACAACTTCAGCGAACAGCGCTATAAACGCCGTCTTGAGGTTAATCCTGCTTTCACAGAAACACGTGAGGAGCGGTCGCGGCGCCGAACTGAAATGAAAGGCCAGTTGGTCTAAGGTTGATGAGCCAAATCCCTTCGGAGTAACTTTTTCGCTACTGACGTGGTTACCAAAACACCGTGGATGGTGGGACGAAATTGAGAGCTGCGTCACACCTCACACCTTGACAGCAGCACTCACCAAAACGAAAATTGTTTCGACAACATAGAATCGGGGCTTGCACGCTCAATCCCTTTCAAAAACTTCTCTTTACTCAACAGGTTAGATTGATACACCGGAAAAATAATAACATGAAGAACAAAAAAGTGTGACCAACTCACATGAAAAAGAGGTCAACGGTGAGCTACTTTCTCCATGGGGAAAACGCTCTTTTTCATTACACTCCAAAAAGTGCAAGCATTCACTGGCGACGTGCCCAAACAACCCTTTGCCTTTGGCGTCACCCCACCCAAGTTCCCCCATTCCAAGGGGTAGCGAGATTCTTACGTCAATGAACATCCTCTTTCCGCCTCTTTGCTACCGTAACCGCAACTTAGTCCGTTATCTACGTTTCAAGCATATTTATTGAGTTTTGCCTTGTCTACAAGCTTTTCTCCCAGGTAGCACAAGTGTAGTACATCCTCTAACTCGCGCTTCAAAGAAAGTGCCACGTTTTCCGCCAACAGACAAAAACAAAGGAGTCGAAAAAAATATATCAGAGCCATGGGTCTCCTCACACTCCTGCGGAAGTTGAAGAAGAGTGACACCGAGCCTCGGATTCTCATTTTGGGCCTCGATAACGCCGGCAAGACGTCCATTCTGCGCAAGCTGTCTGACGAGGACCCGACCACAACTCAAGCCACTCAGGGTTTCAACATCAAGTCCATCAACTGTGAGGGGTTCAAGCTGAACATGTGGGATATTGGCGGTCAAAAAGCCATCCGCGCGTACTGGCCCAACTATTTCGACGAGGTCGACTGCCTTATTTACGTTGTTGACGCTGCGGACAGGCGTCGTCTTGAGGAGTCTGCCGCCGAACTGGATACTCTTCTCCAGGAAGAGAAGCTTCGCGAGGCTCCAGTCCTTGTGTTCTCTAACAAGTGTGATCTTGCCACCGCCCTTTCCCCCGAGGACGTCAGCACTGCGCTGAACCTTCACAGTTTGCGCGATCGGACTTGGTCCATCCAGAAGTGCAGCGCCAAAACTGGCGATGGACTGAATGAAGGCCTGGAATGGGCTGTCAAGAGCTTGAAGAAGTAAGATGTTTATATGGCTTATATGTGTCATCATTATTCGTTACACTTTTTTTTTTTTTTTTTGAGCGAAGGATGTCGAAGTGGTTCCGCGACAAAGTTTGCTCGCTTCCTATTCGTCGCCTGTTCAGGTCTCTGACGGTATTGTTCTTTCGCATCTGGCGAAAAGTTACCAATGGATATTGTCATTTTTTCCTAGAGGTTCTCATTATATCAAGTGTCATAGTGCCCTTACCCGGAAGCCGGCAGTTGTTGCGGAAGGGTTCTTCAGCGAAAATCGGCGACGGTGACAAAACGATGTGTGGCAGGCTAACTTCTTGCTGACCAAACTCTGGTTGCAGCTCTGTGGTTTCCCGCTCACCAGAATCCACAGCCCTTCTCACAGTTGGCGCACCCCGGGAAGGCTCACACTTCCTTCGCAATTCAAGCGAAGGGTTATCCACCGTACCCAAAGGCTGACAGTTTCTCATCCTATGCAAACATTCCGATGTGACTATTTCTATATCTCTTCTCGACCGTGCTGGCCGTTGCGTGCGGAAGTACATCCATCGACTTATATTTCTCTCACCTCTCTTTGTCCCGTCAATAAGGACTGATTTAATTTCCTTAGTTGCTGTCTGAATTGTTTTCTTACATAGTTTGACATTAGCGAACTTTCTGTGGATAATCATCTGTGAGTTTTTTGTTTTTGTAACTCCAGAAACACAGACACCTATTGCAAGTGAGGAATTTGATACCGACGAAAAAGAGTGATAAACAGCCTCTCTCACAGAAGGAAAACAAATATGTTCCGTTCTTGCGGCTTCCGCTTCGCCCCCCTGGCTTCCTTGAAGCCGGTTCTTGCCGTCTCGGTCAAGTCGCAGACGTCCGTCCGCCGCATGGTGGGTTTCCGCCTGCAGCGCCTTCCAAACGCTAGCGCGATCAACTCGATCATAGAGAAGACGAAGGGTGATGGCCTTGCTGGTTGGGCGGCCTCTGTCTCTCGCTGCGCGATGTACCTTGGCGCCCACAACCCCACGGAAACCATCGCCGAACTGGACTCCCTTATCCCAAAGATTACGGACGAGCCTCTTAAGCGTCATGCGATTGGTGTCCGTCTGCGCGCGCGGAACCAGCTGCTTGACGCCAAGGAGGCTTCCTTGAGTGTCTCGGGTGGCGCCACCGAAGCTGAGGTGTCGAAGATTCGTTCTGAGGCTTGGGCCGATTACAGTGCCCTCCGCGAAATGTCTCCTGGTTGCTGGCTCGTTCAGCTTGGCTGTGCCGAGTTTACCTTGTACACTGGTAGTGCCGAGGAGGCTTACGAGCAGTTTTGCCAGGTCGAGGCTCAGATTAAGAAGTTCATCGACGCACCTGTCAACGTTGGCGAAGACGTCGCCTCAGAGGCCAACACTCCTCCACATACTCTTCTCGGCTTCATTCTCCAACGCGCTTACAACACGCGTAATGTGGACTCGGTGAATGTGAGCAAGATTGTAGCCGAGGGCATTACTGCTGTGGCGAAGGACCCGAGCGCAGCGGCTCTGTTAGCGGAACTGAAGAAACAACTGGGTGGGAATTTGTCTGACGAGGAAGTCCTCGAAGTGGCAGTGACACTTCACATCGCGAACATTCGTCACCATTTTATGGATTACTTCAAGTCCAGCACCAAGTACGACGACTGGAGCTCTCCTGCGGCTGATCACGTGAAGGAACTTGTGCAGGCTGTGTACAACCCCAAGTCCACAGCGGTTGGTGCTGACGAACTGCAAAAGGTCCGTACAACGACTCCGCCAAATGCCTTTTACGTGTCTGAGGAAAAGCTTCGCGAGGTACTGAAGTCAGCTCCAAAAGACCAGAGCGTGGTGAAGTCGATTCGCGCTGCCTTCGGCCCCGGCCCGCAGACACCTCTTTCCAAGGCTGATGAGGCTTTCGACGCTGCAGTGGAGAAGGTTCTTTCTGCTGGTGCTTCCCAGGACACTGCGGGTACCACCTCCTACGCAAAGGTGCAGATTGACACAACCAAGGCGCTCGCCAAGCAGTACTTGTACCGGACCCAAGTGCAGAAGGGTGTTGCCCTTGTGCAGATGGGCCGCTTCCACGAGGCTGTTGATGTAATCACTCCTGTGATTAACGCGAACGAGTACGTGTACATGTGGCGCGCTTTGTTGGCTCGTTCTCAGGCGTACAAGGGTCTAGGTCTCATCACGAACTCCGATAAGGACCACAAGGTTCTTGAGGATCTCCGCAAGAGCTTGACCACCCACGCTCCGTACCCAGTGTCGTAGACGGGGGAAAAAAGAGAGAAGTAAAAATTGTACGAAAAAACTGGACACACGCTTTGGTGGTGTGCATGCAAATGTCTCCAGTTTCCTGTTCGCTACCGGCAACTTGTCTTCTCCTTCGCCGGGCCCTGTCAACTGCTTCTCCACTGCCCACCTTCTCGCAACAAAGTAGCACTCTATGCACCCGGCTGACAAAGCAGCTGCCCTTCGCTTTCCGCCCTTTTTCGTTCAAGTTTTGATGTTCTCCTTGCTAATGCTGTGTTGCAACAGCGTCACCTGTTGTCACTGCGAAGGTGTAATTGGGTACAGACGAAGTTGTGTCGTCAGCTTCTTTGTGTTGTTTTGAGAAACGCAAGCGTCCCAACCGAATCCTGTTTGTCTTTTTTTTGCCGTTTTGTACTGTCTTCACTTTTATCTTCTTAGTACTTACAAAAGACCCCGTAAAAGCAAGCGGCAAACCAAGCAAAAGTGTGCAAGCGAAATGGGGCTATTGAATATGCGCGGAGTAAGAACGAGTACTATCCAAATGCCCTTTTCGCTTTGCTCTCTGGAAATCAAGAGTTTTCTGTCACGGCTTTCTCTTACCAACACCTTTTTTTTGTGAAAGCGTAGTATCTTTTTCCCTCCTTCCTTTGTTCGCTCGTCCCAGAGGCCCTACACCCACCAACCCTTTTCCGTTTCCTTTGCCACCAAAACCTTCTTTCCACTTACGTTGCACTTTTGCCACTTGCTGAGAGGCCTGCCACCACCATAAAAGCAGCTGTTCCCTGGGTCATGTCTCACTTCTTTAGTTTATCGTAGGATGCACCGGCTACTTTTTCTACGCCGTTCACTCAAGTTCACTTCAAAGAATATTATCATGTTCAACAAGAATGACGATTAAAAAAAAAAAAAGCACCCAGGCAAATGGCAAGAGATGAGCACACAGTATTAATGAATTTCTCTCTCAAGTCGTTTTGCCAGGACAGAGAAAAAGAAGTATCTGAAAAGCTTCCGTTCCTGTCTTCTCGTGCGTAAAGGGTGAGCGCATTGGAAACGCAAAGTGCAACAAGGGCTCCCCGGCTTTACGACAAGTGGATGGGTGGCCATGAGCGTCAAAGGAGGAAAGCACGCTGCCTTTCGGCACACCGACGACAACGCCAGTATAGGAGGCGATGTGCGTCTCTGTGCTCCTTTCCGTTCGCCTTTTGAATGAGTGAGAGTCACCAGCCGCGAAAAAGGGGATGACTTTATGTGCAGACACTTCTGCCCACACTCGATGAAGCCTTCTTTCTGACTCCTGTTCTCTGTTTCTCTTGCCGTTGCTTGTTGTTCCCCCAAGGCTGAGGTCCGTCACGCGCACTTCAGAGTGTTTCATCCTCAACATTTAGCTCTTTCCTTTTTCTTGCTCTTCACACCACATCCCCAGTGAAACTCATTGCGGGGTATTTGCGGCCATCCAGCGAAACCAGATAACACCGCACAGCGAGAGAGATAGAAGAACGGGAAATATGTTTTCAAGTGCCTGGGTTGTTGTTTGCACCATCGTGGTTACATGTGCATGCTGTGGGGTGAGCTGGTACCATTACAGCACCAACAAAGACAACCTTGGCAAAACGATTCCTGTTCATTTTGGCTGTAACGGCAATGCCGATAATTTCTACGATTCTTCCAAGTTCTATATCTACCCAGCCATCGTTTCTGCCATCGGTGCGCTGTACGTAGGTTTGGTGTTCTTTATGCCACCCCCTCTTGACGTTGGCATGCTGATAATGCTAATCGCAGTGCTTGTCACAATAGGAGTGATTCAGTTCTACGTCCCCAAAATTTCCAAAGCGGAAATAGAGAGAATTCCACCCGTCGTGTTCTTCTCTTTGCTGGGTCTCGTTTTTGTCGCCACCCTGATCGTGGTCATTCTGTCTTTTTACATCTCACGCAGTGGTACGTCCTCGTCTCAATAAGAGGCGCTTCAGCCATCTTCCGCGCTAGCAACGGCGTTCCAACGGCCGCATGCATGCCCAACACGATCGGTGCTGTACTTGTACTTTTCCACTTTGCGCATGGTAGGCGTCAGCAACTTTCCACCCCTCTCTACAGGAGAACGTGGATGTATAGTCTCTCGTCATCTTCGCATTTCCTGCTCGTAACCTCAACGCAATTTCTTTGTTTCCCCCCTCCCTGCTTTGCTTCGTGTCCTACGACCGAAAACACGTGTTTTCACGCAACAAAATAGAACATAACACATTAAGCAGAACGGCATGGAGCGCGAGCCCACACTCAGCTCTTTTACTACTCCAGTCTTCAGAGCGGGAGCTGTGGCACGCACACGCGTAGCAGGGTTCCAACGTTATGTATCTGCACGCAGCAGTGTGGAAATGGAGCGCGCCATGTAGCGATGCTTACCGCTGCTGACCAGTGAGGTGCCAACGGGGGCTGTGTTTCTTCTTGGCTACTTGCGCGCCTTGGAGGAAAGGTTTCTCACAGTAGCGCACTGATCGTTTGATCGTCCCCATGACAACTCTCTATCTCTGTCCCTTTTCTCCCTGGCTTCTTTTCCGTTCTATCACCCATCTGTAGGAGATTGTGGTTGTGTAACATCGAGAAACGAGAAGTAGCCCTTACTTGTGCACCGTACAGACGGGAGTTCCTGCACGTTTTAACATCACCCCATCTGCACGTATCTTCACTCTTGGTGTAACCCCCCGCTCTATTTTCTGTCTTTTCGCATTTCTTTGGCTCTTTTCCTTTGTTTCACCCTTTCCCTTATCACTTAGTTGCAGCCTTTTCTGTTTTTGTACCAATTCCCTTTTTTTCATCAGCTTTTCAGCACCTCCCCCTCCCCCCAGCCGAATACATTTCTTCTCATCACACTTTCTAAACATACCTCAGTTCTCGCAGACGCTGACGACTTGGTACAAGATATACAGATCGCAGCCCATACAGAGCTCTGCGACTTCCCTTGCGTCCTCTCACAGAGCCCATACATGTTCACCCCCCTTCTCCAGCTCGCCGGTTTGGCCAAGAAGTGGCCGACGTTCACTGCTGAGGAAATTGAAAGACATCACACCAGGTCGTCCTTGTGGATTGTCGCGGGAAACTCCGTGTATGACGTGACACCTTTGCTTGGTGAGCACCCGGGCGGCGATGGCGCCTTGCTCCGGCGCGGTGGCGGCATCAAGGACTGCTCCGAAGACTTTCTTTTCCACGGTAGGGCAGCTAGGCAGGACGCGGAGAAGTACAAGATTGGCACAGTCGACCCCAAATCCAAGTTAGACTGCGCAGCCATCGCACGGCGGCGCGCGGAGGCGGCGGAGGCTGCTATCGCTGCCGCTAATGCCGCTGTCGCTGTGGCGACTACCTCCCACCTTAGTAACATGCCCTCTTTCCATGACGTGAGCGAGGGTGCAGAGGGCACCAGCAGCCTCCGCGCGACAGGGTGCAGGCCGGATGGAGAGACCATGTCACCAGGGGTGTCGGAGACAGGTATGTCCGCCATGGAGGTCCACAGCGGTGGCGTCACCCCATCCATGTGTACACGCCAGTGCACGGCGGCAGACATGGATCTGAGCGTTCTTGACGCTGTTGCTGGCCCACTCCCTGACGGGACGGTGCTAATTGGCGCCATCACTGACCCAACGAAGCACGACGCACCGCACGCGTTTGTGGCGATGGACCACCAAAATACCTGCCGTCCCATGGAGAGTTCGGCGTCCACCAGGGGCATGCCGCCCATTGATGCAGCCACCAACAATGTGCCCTGTGGCAAGGATGACCACCTCCCTGTCACGCCTAGCGGCACTGTCGCATCCCACTAACCAAGAGACTGTGGTGTCCGGCCCACCTCTTCTCGACTTTCCTGAGTTAAAAACAACAACACGGCGGTGCGAACTCGCGCGCTTGTGCTTTTCCTCCTCGTGCTGGCATCCTATTACTTCTTCCGCAGTGTCATGATTTCCTTTCGTTCTGTATCACAAGGGAAGCTCCCATGCTCTCCCTCCTTGTTTCCTCTGCTGCTGTCAGGGTTGCAGCCTATCAAAGCCTTCTTGGACCTCTCCCTCATGTATCGGTTACAATCGAATGGGAGAGGAGTGAGCGCATTAATTTTTCCTTCGCCTTCTCGTTTTGTTCTTCTTAAACGGCCCCATGCTTCACCACACGTTCTTTGGTCTGCTCCCCTCCCTCCAAAAGAAGATGACTCTAGCCACAATTATCTGGCTTTTCTTTTCTAAACGGGTCTCTTGTTTGTGTTCTGTGCTGCTTTGATACCCTCTTTTTTTCCAAAAAATTTCTCTTCCATATCCTTGCAGAGCGACGTGTTGTAATATCCGTTTTCTTTCACTCTGCAAGGATCCGGGAGGAGTCGCTAACCTTGCGCTAGGAAAGTGACAGGGCCAACGTGTAGTGCTTTTTCTTCACAATGGCGAGGCGGTAAAGATCCCGCGTGGCGCATGAACTTCTATGTATTGGGCGAGGCTTGTTCCCACCGTGTGGAGTATCTTTGGTTGTGCTTTCTGCCATGCTCGTTCGACCGTCAACCAGTTTCTTCTAGCCTTGGTTCGCCACGGGAAAGCAACTTACTGAGAGGTGGCTTTATTTTCTTCCTCCTTGAGAACCTGCAACTCCCGAGTCTTGGTGATGTGCCTTTTTTTTTTTTGTGTGTGCGCGTTTCCCGCAGTGGAGCCCCATAGTGCATTTTAAACACCATCTGTTGCTTGCCGCTATCCGTGCTCCACACGGCTCAAACACATCTCTGACTATCTTGTTCTCCGCCTTGATTTCATGTGTCCCAACATTTATTGCTTTCTGGATGGTGCTAGAAAAGAAATTTTCAGGCCCGACCTCTTGTGTGACCCCTCCTCTCCGTGTTCCTCGTTTTTCTTTTAAAACATGAAGAACGCACATATACGCAGCGCAAACGTTCACGAAGAGCTAACTAAGCAAACACTTTCTGTGTTTCACAGCGCACGTTCGCTGTTTTACCCTACTTATTATCGTTTTGCGTGGTGAACGATTATGTTTATTTCTCAAACGTGACAGGGCTGGAATTGTCTTTACTTCTTTTCGCTTTCCGCTATTTTTCTTTTCACTCACTCATTCTGTTGTTATCTCCCCTCACGTTTTTTTTTTTTTTTTGTATGTGGCGGTGTTGCTGATCTGAATGGATGCGCGCTGTTGGCGCATGGTAAGCTGAGCTTCGAAGCAGAAACGAAAGAAAGGTGCGCTTGCGCGTGTAAGTCGGTTGGGGTGGATGCTTACTGTATGATTCAAGCACTTAGGATGAGGATGTTTGACACTGACTCTCCCAAGTTTTTTTTTTCTGTAATCGCACAACACTGCGTTACCTAGCGATAGTGTGTGATCAGGCGTGGCTTTACTTCGTGGCCATTGTGGACTCCTCATGTGTCGGTGTGAGAAGTTAATGCTGAAAAGGGAGCATCAGCGGGTCAACGGGGTTTGAGCTGAAATGGCTGTTCCACAATCTGATTACATGACCTGCCGTGCAAAACACAACAACACGTGAATATCCTCTCTTTTTCCTCTTCCACCTTATTCCTCTCCACATGTGACGTCCCACTTCTGTTTGTGTGCCGGATCTGTTTCGATGTTTGAAGGCTACATACTTGCTCGTTCCTTTTATTCTTTGGCTAGTAAAAGGCTCGCTCCCCCTCCGACTTTTTCTTTTCCTTTTTTCTGAGGGCACAGTGTGTAGTCGCTCTGAACGACTTTATTTTGACCCCCCTTGTAGGTTATCCAGATCCCTTCAGCAATAAAGTTCCTGTTTTTCTTCTTTTAGGTGTTTTTGAGGCTTCCTGTTCAAATATACATTTTGTTTCAACCTGTATATTTTCGTTCGTCAGATAAAAAAAAAAAGCCAAAGAGGGCTGGTGCGATTGTTCGCTAGACCCCACACGCCGTTTGCGCGTCCACACAAACGCACACATATTTCAACACGTCTCTTACTTGGTGCCCACAACGATTTTTTCTTTTTTTAACGCGCTGTTAGCTTCACCTACGAAACATGCTCAGCGCACTCCTCTCTCTAAGTGGATTTAGGAGGAAGTGGCCGCAACTCACCGAGGAGGAGATACGCCGACACAATACACGAAGCTCGCTGTGGATCGTTTCTGGCAACTCAGTGTACGATGTCACAGATATTCTCTACTCACACCCTGGTGGGGACCTAGCTCTCTTACGCCGAGGTGGTGGGAGCCACGACTGCGCCACCGATCACGATTTTCACAGTCGTCACGCGCGGCGGCAGTGGGCGATCCGTAAAGTCGGTGAAGTGGTGCCGCAGGAGGAAGAAAAAGTAGACGTGGACGCCCACCTGCCGTGCTGTGCGGGCTGGTGTGATGGCAGTGGCACCGAGGATGAGGGGGATGGAGAGCTGGCCGTGGAAAGCCGTTTGGCACGCGCGCGCCAGCAGCAGGCCCAGCAGGAGGCCGCGCGCGGCAAGAGTGCGTACATGTCCACGACGGTGAAGGTGCTTGGCACAGAGGACGGCGGCGGCATTGTGGAGCAGGCCGGGCTGCGAAAGGGAAACGTGTGCATGTGCCCGCGCTGTGGCCGCTTCGCGGAGTAGGTCGAGGGCGACTGCCTCCTCGGAGGCGTGCTTATCGAAGCACGTGTTGCTCGCGTCGTCGTTTGCTTTACACCTTCTGTGCCGTCACTGAAAGCAAAAACCAGTGGATGGCTTTGCGCTCCTTCCTGTGCTAGTGTCTTTTTTCTTTTCTAGTAAACACAGATGTCGTCGACACGCTTTGTCGATCCGAAAATGTCGGCAATACCTGCTGCGCAATCACGTCAAACGTGTCATCTTTTCTTCGCGCTAATTTCTTTTTAAAAAGCTAACCATGATCTACCAACAACATCAACATCATCAACGCTGCTACGTGCTTTCGAGCCTCGCTTAGTCCGTCCCTTCCTCTTTTTTATTTCGTATACATCTACACGCAGCTGCATCAGTGCGACGTAAAAACTGAATACGAAAGGATGTTGGCGTCAGCGCCACACTGCTTTCTGCATTCGACTCAGCCTTCTGTTCTATGGGTGTACTGACTTTTTTTTTTCCTTTTCTTGCTCTTCGTGTTTGCTCGACTTTTCTTGCCTCAGCACGACGGGATCTATGACTTTACGCACCTTTGCAGGTGTCCATTGCTTAAATTTCCCTCAGTGTAATGGCGCCACGCGAAACCTTGTGACTCTTCTGTTCTTTCATCTCAATTTCTCCATTGTCCCTTTTACTTTTATTCTATTACCAACTCAACAACTCAACGTCAGACGTTTTTTTTTTTTAAATTTATCTTGTGTGTTTTTGGACAACTTTCCCGTGAAGGAGTATCACGTTACCATGTTCCTTCGGCGTACCACAGAAAAATACCTCGCGAACCCTTTTTATTCAGCCCTTGCACGTATCTCTGCTCCCGGAGCTGCATCTCTACTTTGGCCGGGAAATTTTCCGTTTCATCAACTTTCTTGTTTGCCGTCTATTCATCAACGTCTCCGAAGCTCCAACTGCACAACGCCGTTCAAAAAACAAATGTTAAGCAACACAGCAACAGCAGCAGCCAGTACGTACCAACACCACACGTGGGTGAAGATGCGCCAGCAAAGTGAGTGTTGTCAAGTTATAGAATGATTACAATGGAAGGACAAGCGTGTAGACGCACAGGCACACGCGCCTCAGCGAATGTCGGGGAACCCCTGTGTGCGTCATCGATGCGTTTTGGCAGATTTTCTACAGAAGAGAGGCCCACTTCGCAAAGCGAAAAGCTGATGCGTAGCATTCGCCTCACCTGCTGTGCTGCCTTCTACATCCTCTCTCATCAACTTCAATCCACCCATGTAGATAGGTCAACTCACTTTATCGTTCTCTGTCTTCATACTGGCTTGTCACAACTTTCCCACGCTTTTTGATCTTCTTTCAAACGCAACGCAGACTTCACAAACTCGTTGCAGCGCCACATTACAACGATTCCAACCCATAGCAGAAGCGGGTACTCGCACACGCGCAGCCAAGCGTCTCGCAAACAAGCTCACGATCGCCTCCACAAGCATGACGGTCTACTGTGGTACTGTGTTCGAGTCTCCGGCGCGCGGAGTCCTCAACGCTATCCCACGCGCCGTCGTTGTTGTCAACGATGCTGACGGCCTCATCACGCAAGTGCTCCACCCCGACCGCGATCAGGCCGCGTACACCAAGGTCCTGGATGAGGCCAAGGCGGCTGGCACATTGGTGACCCTGTCCGCGAGCCAGTACATGATGCCGGGCATGATCGACCTCCACGTCCACGCCGCCCAGTGGCCCCAGTTGGGGAAGTTCCTCGACCGCAGCCTGGAGAAGTGGCTGCAGGAATGCACGTTTCCCAGCGAAGCCAGATTCGAAGACGTGGCCTTTGCGACCCGCGTCTACAACTCGCTGGTGTCCACTCTGCTGGCCAACGGCACGACGTGTGTGGCGTACTTTGGGTCTCTGCACGTGGAGGCCTCCGTGGAGCTGGCCAGGATCTGCCTCGAGAAGGGCCAGCGTGCCATTATTGGCCGCGGCGCCATGGACAAGCCGGACCAGTGCCCAGAGTTCTACCGCGATCCTTCGCCCGCGGAGAGCGTGCGCCGCTCGGAGGAGTTCATCCAGCGGGTGCGGGCCCTGCCGAACAACGAGGCGAAGCTGGTGGTACCCGCCGTCATTCCCCGCTTTATTCCGTCGTGCTCGCACGAGGCATTGGAGGGCCTGGGCGCCCTCGTTAAAAAGTACGACTGCCACGTCCAGACCCACTGCTCGGAGAGTGACTGGGAGCACGGCCACGTTCTGGAGCGCTACGGCATGCACGACGCATTCGCCCTTGACCAATTCGGCTTCCTAACGCGGCACACCATTCTTGCCCACAGCAATTTCCTCTCGGAGGAGGACATGGACCTGGTCAAGGAGCGCGGTGCTGCTGTTGGGCACTGCCCGCTGTCGAACATCTACTTCTCCAACGCCGTCTTCCCGCTCTACCGCGCGCTGGACAAGGGCGTACACGTGGGCATGGGCACCGACATTGCGGGTGGGCCGACGGCTTCCGTGTTTGACGTGTGTCGCTACGCTGTTGCCTCCTCACGGGTGCTCGAGGACGGCGTCAACGCTGACAAGCCTCGCGCAGAGCGGACACCGTACCAGCCCAACGAGGTCCGTGTGAACCACTTGGACGCCTTCTATGTCGCGACCACCCTTGGCGGCGTGTCGGTGGACATGAAGATTGGTCGCATCGCCCCCGGATACTTTTTTGATGCTCTGGTGGTGGACACCAACGCACCCCACAGCAACATCGTCGTCTTTGAGGATCTGGACACGCTTGAGGACATTTTCCAGAAGATCATCTATGGGCTGGCGCCTGCGAATATTGTCAAGACATTTGTGGCTGGGCGTCTGGTCCACGGAGCGTAAGGCATTTATCGGAGGGATTCACCAGCTCTCTCTTGTTTCTTATCTCACTTCACAAATAAGGGTAAGGGCGGCATGAGCGCGTGGAATCACATCTACTAACCACTTCACGGCAAGCTCAACGAATGGAGGTGATGTTCAGGCTAGTCGGTGGTGTGCCACACGTTGCCGTTGATGCACCCGCCAACTCATCCCTCCCCCCCTTCTCTACCCACTTTCGACTGTTGACACTTGCGTGTCGTATTTCCTGTGCGACGCGTTCTGTTCTGTAAATATGGGTCGCTCTTTTGATTTCGCTCATGTTCCTGGCAACCACCACCACCTCAGTCCACCAACCCACGCTAACACGAGCATGAGGCTACCTACTCTGTGTGCATCGCGTGTGCGTGATGAGCGTATTCTCGTTTCTCAACTCCAATAGTAACGGTCGTTTTCTCAGCAATCAAAGTTGACTGAATTGCTGCGACCTCACACCGAACGTGAGTAAACCAGAAGAAAAAGAAATCACTACACGAATGGGAGCGCATCGCGCTAGTTGCGAAACAATCCTGTGCACCTCCTTCGCCGCAAGGAGTTCCACAAGTGGAATGGCCACGTTGCAGCGTGACGACGGGGCTTGGGCACGATTTCACCATTCACAATGAAGCGCCTTCTTGGAAACGTTATTCCCAAGCTATATCCTCTCTCCGGCTTCCTATCACTCTCCTCCTTATTCTATGTCCTCTTGTGTACTTTTTTTTTTCTCACAAGCCCAATACAGAACACACTGATCTTGTCCTTTGGCACAAGCCTTTGCTCAGCGTTTTTCTCCCTCATTTTTCAAGCCAAATCAACTCGTGAACTCGCTCCGTTGCTTTGTACCTCTTGCGAGGTTTCTCTCCCACCAGCGCATTTATCTCGAATCATCTAGAAGACGAGCTATGGAGGAACCTAAGCAGACCCTATACATTCGAGGGCTGCCCGACAAGGTATCCGCCAAGGAAATGCGCCGCGCCTTGTACCTGTACTGCACTCAGTTCGGTCCTGTTCTCGACGTGAAGTACTCCAAAAGCGCCAGCGTGTATGGGCAAGCGTTTGTGGTGTTCTCGGACGTGGCCACGGCCACAACGGCACGGCGTGCGATGCATGACAGGGAGTTCTACAACCGCAAGGTCCACGTTTTTTACGCACACAAGCAAGCCTTTAGCGTGGACCCAGGGGAGCGGAGGAAGCGCGATGCGAATCGCGAAAAGAAGAAGCTGCAGCGCTTGGCTGCGGCGAAGCATTCATGATTGCGGACTCGTGAGCATATCTCCCTCACCTCTCTCTGTAGCCTGCGTATCTTTGTTTGACGGTAACTCATGGTTGCAGTGGCAACGGCTTCACGGTTCCTGCTTCCTCTGTGTGTGCGTGACACAGAAGCCTAAAGAAATGGGTATGACAACACCAAGTCGATGATATTTACTAAAGTGGACGAGCATACAGTATCCTTGCAAGCGAGGTGGGAACCCATCGCACATTGCTCAGCACTCACTTTGGGCTTGCGTTGTTGCTCGCAACATACCTATGCGTTAACTCTTAAAAAAACCCAAAATAGCAAGGAGACAATCCGCAACTTGTCCGTATCGTGCCCATGCCATGTTGGGACAACCAACTCTTGATTTCCTCTACACCTCTCTATGCGCCTCTTCACCTTTTGTGTAGTCCGCGAGCGTCTTTTTCTCTTTTCTATCCCTTCGGGAAAGGGGGAAAAAAAATTATAACGCCGTTTTCTTGTTTTGTTTCTATCGGAAAAGGCAAACGAATCCATAGCTCGACTTCAGAGCAACTACAACAACGCCATGTCAGACTACACGATCGGTTCCCACCGAATCGCGCGGACGTGCGCGTCTCCTTCCTGCGACGAGAACTCCGGTCTCCAGCCACCGCTGGGTTTCTTTGATGATTTTGCGTTCGTCTTGCTATCCTTTTTGGACCAGCAGAGGGTCGTGGTGGCAGGCGGCGACGGGAAGCCTTGCACAGAAAGGACGTCCATCCAGGATGCGCTCGAGGCTCAGGACGTGTCGCAGCTGGCATCGTTCGACGAGACCCCAAGCACCTTGTCGTCGTCACGTGGCGAAGGAACGTCTCTGAGGTGTCTCCAGCGACTTTTGCGACGGGCACAAGAGGTTGTTGAGGTGTGTGGGACCTCCGGATCTAGGACAGGCTGCGAGGAGGCCTCCCTGGCGTCTCAGTCCGCCTTATACCTCCTCCGTCTGAAACAGATGCTGGAGGAGCAGGTGCACAGCACCGAGGCACAGCGGCGCTTCGGACTTGGGTCACCAACAGCTACCGCACCCACTGCTGCGCTGGCAGGGGGCGTGGGTTCACTGCCCTCATCCGCAGCCTCCCGTCGCTCGACACCGTCGCGCACCATTCTGCACCGCAATGGACGTCGGTACTCCACTACTACCGACGCCTCGCACCGACCCGCACCCTCCACCAACGACAATACGTTTCGTGGGAAGAAGGATTTCCCGTCAGATGGTCCGACCACCAACCTTGGCGCGACGGGGATGCCCGGTGAGGATGCCGGAGTGGTGGCTGCTGCGTGCCATGGTCAGCTGCTGTTTCGTCTCCAGCAGCACCTCATGTCTGGTGTGGTGTTCCTCGACAAGGCCATTGAGGCGGAGGCGGAGAAGCACCGTGGGTTGCGCGGCATATTGACCGACGCCCTCGCCGACACACTGGAGCGATCCTTCGCGTCGACACTCCTCAGTACGCTGGCGGAGGCAGTGGCGGGGTGCGGGGAGGGCGAAGCGGCACGTGTGCTGGCGCGGGAAGAAATTGCAGACGTACACGCGCGGCTAACACGGGCAGTCTCGTCGTCACTTGAGGAGAGTACTCGCAACGGGGAGGAGGTCGCTGTGGATGTGGACGGATTCAGCGCGCAGCAGCGGCGCCGGTCCACTAGCCGCGTGGGGGTTGTGGTACACGAGGCCAGTGCAGCAGAGGGGATCCGGTCGCTTGGGCTCCCTCCCTTCTCGACGGAGGAAGGGTCCGACGCGCCAACGCTGGGTTTTGGTGTCTTGGGGTGCGGCTTCCCTACGAGGGTTGTGGCGCAGCACGTGTGGTGCTACGAGAGCCTCCTTCGTCAGCGGTTTCCCTCCTTCACTGGAACGTGGCCGCGGCTGGAGCGCATGCGGTACTTCGCCGAATCGCAGCGGAGCCCCACCCCCACAGTGCCTTGCATGTCTGCCGCGACATCTACCGCTGTGTCTGCGCCGACGTCTCCGCCCCCTGTCAATGCAGGCGCCACGCCTGGTGATATCGCCGATGCAGCGTGGGGCTCACATGACCTTCTGCACGCGTCCTCTAACACCAGCGTCTCCTCCTTCCCCTCCACCTCAACCTGGCCGTCACCAGCGATTCGGCGGCGGTACCAGCCGGCCCACATCGGACCACGTGCGCAGAGTGCACAGTCCACCATGGCTGCAGCGAATGCGCCACCGGGGGCGGCAGGCAGTGGCAGTAACACACCCACGCGGCCCCCGCCGTTGGTGGAGCACACGCAGGAGAAGCCCATGGCGGCCCCTGCTCACCCGGACACCAGCTCCTCGTCGGCCAGGGCACTCCTGCGGGAGTACGGGAACACAGAGTCACCTGTCGCAGAAGGGTGCGACCGCCCTGCCTCTGACACCGCGGCCTGCGCCACGGAACTCGTCCAGCGGTTGGCGCCCTGTGTGCTGTTCGAAACCTTCCTGGGCCGCGTGCTCGACGAAGGCGCCAAGTGGCACCGCCCAAAGCCGCGTGGGTACCCCAGCGCTGCTGCGGGCACTCCTATTCATGGCGGAACCAGTCACAGCGCATCGAGCATCAGCAGCTCCTGCACGACCAGTACCGCGGCGCGGCAACCACGAACGGCGTCGGCGTCCCCGGTACCCCTTCGCCCCTTGCCTATACTGAACACGGGAGGGACGCCACTGGCTGCTCGGTTGTCTTGCGTCGCGATGGCGGGTTCACCTTCCGTCGCCATGAAATCTATACCAACAGCCTCCTCGTCGTCGGGCTCTCCTGAACGGAGTCCGTCTTGCCTGCCTGGGCACTAGGGGTAATTGCATGAGTATGTTGTGATCTGAGAGACGTTTCTCTTCTTCGTTCCTTGTTCCCTTTTAACGTCCATTCCTCCCCCCCTCCCTACACTGCATGCTGCGAAACGTCATCACTGGTTAGCTCTGACACGGTAACAAGCAGTCAGTGTGAAGCTACTTGGTGCAGCACCGAGCAGCACTTTATTTTTTAAGATCCATTCACCAATCTTCTAGATGAACCTTTGTTTCCCTATGATCTTTAGAGCATTTCTCCCTTTGTTTCACACCCTCCGTTTTCTTTTTCTCACGTTGATTATTCCCCTTGTTGCCACCGATACCCTCACACCTTTTTTTTTTTTTTCCTTTCCAGTTTCTCTCTTGTGGTGAGTCTTCCATGCTTTAGAACGCTAGAGTTACACAGCAGATTGACACACTTTTCCAAGTACTCCCAGCTGGGTCGTTAGATTATATGAGGTGTAGAACGCAGACCGAGCCTCCCCTCTTTAAAAGAAACGGCAACGAGAAAATCCAAAGAACGTCAGGTGAGGGTTTCATGGATGTGCTCGTCTTCCGCTTCGAAGACGCAGCCGTCAAGTTCAAATCTCAGGGAATCTGGTTGAGGGGTCGCTGAGGAGGCTGTATTCTCGTTAGGGGACAAAGACGACGTTGGCTGCACCTCTGGCGTCAAGCTGTCCACACCACGTGCAGACGATAGGTTTCACCAGACCGGCTGTTGCGGGATACGTTTTGCATCAGTGTTCCCAAGCTCTTTGGGCCAATTTTACGATGTCGTTCTCTCCTTCATCTCCTACAAACACTCGCAAAGATTTAGAAAATTCCCGTCAAAAAACAGAGAAACGCATTCGAAAGAGGCACATCCTTCTCTCCCACAAACCTTTCGCTACCTCTGACCACCGGCCCCTTCCCCGCACCCCCATCCCCCAGCTTCCTCGTTCTACGATAACCATGTCCGCCCTGCCCGACGGTCCCCTCCCTGAGGACTACAAGACCACCATCGCCGACCTGCTGCGCGAGGTGGGCCCGGCGTCCATGACGCCCACCATCCTCACCCGCCGCCTGGAGGCCAAGTACAACATCAACTTCCTGCCCCACACCCCTGCGGTGAACGCGTACGTGGCGGAGTTTATGCGGACAGATGAGATGCAGCGTGTGCTCGCCCAGCTCCAGAAGGAGGGCGTCGAGGCCGCGGCGGGCAAGAAGCGCGGCCGTGCCAGCGGGAAGGCCGACAAGAAGCCCAAGGCCAAGAAGGAGAAGAAGGAGAAGCGCGAGAAGAAGGAGAAGAAGCCCGAGGACTACCCCAAGGCCGCCCTTTCTGCGTACATGCTGTTTGCCGCCGACTTCCGCGCGGAGCACCCTGAGCTGGCCATGAAGGAGCAAATGACCAAGGCCGGCGAGGTGTGGCGCGGCAAGTCGGACGAGGATAAGAAGCCCTACGAGGCGAAGGCGGCCGCGGAGAAGGCGCGCTTCGAGAAGGACATGGAGGCCTACCTCGCCAAGGGCGGGAAGGTCTTCAAGCGCGGTGGCAAGAAGAGCAAGGGCAGCAAGAAGGCCAAGGACCCCAACGAGCCCAAGCGTGCCCTCTCTGGTTACATGTACTTCGCCGCGGACTTCCGCGCCAAGAACAAGGATCTCCCCGTGAAGGAGCAGATGACCAAGGCAGGTGAGGCGTGGCGCGGCATGAACGAGGAGGAGAAGAAGCCGTATGAGGCGAAGGCGGCGGCCGACAAGGAGCGCTACGAGCGCGAGAAGGCGGCGTACGGCGGCAAGGGCAGCGCCAAGGCCAAGGCCAAGCCGGACAGCAAGGACGCGGCTAGCAGCAGCAGCAGCTCTGACGAGTCGGATAGCGACTCCTCCTCCGACAGCGGCAGCGACAGCGACGAGTAGAGCAGCTCTGTTATGAGAACCACGCTCTCAGCGGCCGCCACAGGAGTGCCTCACTGCCAATGCATCAACGGCAGACGGACTCCTGACACGGACGTAGGGTCGGTGGCACCTCTCCTGCGTTCTCGCTCTCACTCTCCCTAACCACCACCCAAAGCGTCCCTGTCTGTGCATGCGCTGCATTTTAATTTTTTATTTCAGAGTGTTTATAGAGTGTGTGAGAGCGCCTTTGCCAGTGCGCGCTTGGAGAGAGGAGACGTACGGTGTGCCTGCTACCCCACCAGAGCGTTTCCTGTCTCTTTTTAGGTGTGTTTCGTGACCTAGTCTCGCTGCCTCCGGTGTCCCAGCTCCTTTTCTCGATCCCGTCCACGCAGATCTTTGTCATCAGCGAGTCATGCGGTAAGAGAAAGGAAAGAGAGGGGTGAGGAGCACGGGGACACAAATGACGCACATGTTGTCGCTTGTGGTCGAGGACTAGTGGACCGCCGCGATGGAGGTGCTGGTAGCATCGGCGGCGTAGTACAGGCGTTCACTCTCTGAAAAGCGTTGTGGTTCTATTATTACCCCACTTTCCTTTTTCCTTTTCCTTTTGTACTTTGATTATATCATTTTATAGAGAGATACGTTTGGCTCCCTGTGACGCTTCGCCCACCTTCAAACGCAGAGAAAACGACTGTACCACCCTCTTTCTATATACAGGTGCCATTCGAACCATTCTTTTTTTCTTCTTATTTTCAACGTAACTGGGAGCATTATCCGGAACTGGTAATGTCTCGAACAGAAGGCAACAAAGAAAGAAAGAAAGCAAGCAAGCAAGAAAGAAAAAAAAACATAATCGCATTTCATCCATTAGTACAAGGGTAAAACAGCAGCAACAAAAAGCATGGGCGCTGTCGCGTGCTCCTACTACCCCTGATTTCACCATCTGTTATGAAGTAGGAACGTTCTCTACACCAGGAACAGGCATCTCTGCGGGACAGTCGGGAGAAAAACAGATATCTGAGCGCCAGCTACATCGGAAAAAAAGATGTGGCAGCGTGTTCTTTCGTTTCTGTTCCGTCTCCGCAATCCTCACATTGTTCGGTACGGAGGCTCTCTGCGTCCGCCCTTCTGCAGCGCAGAGTCTTTCTGATGCCGTCTTCCAGTTAAGGGGAGAGGGGATGCGGATGAAGGCAGGGTATGGCCGACCCCAACTCTAAAAGGTTCTTGTGGGAATGTCATGGAACCGCACAAATACGCCCCCTCTGCTTCTCTCTCTCTTTTTTTTTTCATGTCGCACTCTTGTCTTGTTTGATGTTTCTGCTATGCTTTTTACTTCTGTTGGATCGCCATGCTCGTAGAACCACATACCATATCCAACCGTCAACCTTTTATCATTGGGTCCTGTTGGTGTGCAGCACAGGTACTCCCCATATAACTTGTTGCTTTGACGTCTGATACTGTGACAGCCTCAGATTGGCGGTACCCCTTTCAAAACAAGGTCAGTGTACCGCTCAGCCTAACGGAAACCAGCGTCGGCGTTATCTACATCGCTGTGTGCGTCTGTAGCACTGCTTTGTTTAAGGAGCGAACATTGATCGGAGCAAGCAAAAGGGGGCGCAGTCCCGGCACTCGTAGTCCACATTCCCATCGTTAATTCACAAGTCTCCTTAGCAAGCAATGTCGTCGTGTGTTCGCATCGATCCCAAGGATTTCCACGGCGCCGAAGCCAATGCCTACACGCAGCGGGCTCTCGAGGACCTTGCACGCAGCAAGCAGTTTCGCTCCTATATGAGCCACATTGACTACAAGGAACGGCTCCACCTCACATGGTTCCTCATTCCCCTTGGCCTCGTCGCCGTGTTCTACTACCACCTGGCCGTCTTCAACCCAGACTTCATGCTTCCTCTGAACAACATCACCACGTCCGTCTTGGAAACCCGTGCGGCGAGCGCGCCCGGGTTGCCCTACATCACGATCCTTGTCCTCTTGTTTCTACTCCCTTGCACCCTGGTGGCACCGTTCGCTGGGTTCTTCGAGGAGCCCTCGGTGGGCCAGAGCATGCGTCTGCTCATGCTATTCACTTTGGTGAACGTGGCGCTCGTCTCCTACGGCGGCACCGTGGCGCACCACCCGCCCCTGTTGACGACCACGCCCGGCATCCCGTGGAAGAGCATCATCATGGGCGATGAAGAGGGCAGCCAGGGGTTGGACGCATGGGCCGCCCTGCGTGTCCTCGCCGTGCGTGTCATTCCACTGCAAGGGCTGATCCTGGCAGGGTACACCGTCTCGCAATGGCAGCGCGCCTTCTGGCGCCGTGTGTGGCACCTGCCGTTTCCTCTCATTTCCATCCCGTTTCTGGTGGGCACCGCTGGCCTCATTTTCTGGCGCGCCTCGTCGCTGGCACTGCCGTACTTTTTTAGCCCCACCGGGGAGGCAACGAGCGCGGCGACCTACTCATGGGACTCTGCGCGCAGCGATCCGCACGGTGTCCTCTCCCTCTGGCGCAGCATCGCGGAGGAGGTGGGCGGAGCCATGGCCCAGGAGGCCCGCGACTGGGTGGCCGGGGGTGGTGGCGTGCCCTCGGTGCTGTCGGACCCTACTTCGTGCGTGCATTTGTACCTTGCTGGCATGTCACTGGCGCTCGCCTACTTTGCGACGCTCGCGGCACGGCCCTTTCTAGAGTTCCTCATGGACGGACTCTGTGTTGCTCTGCCGGTGGACCCAACCATCTGGGGGCTCACCCTTCTCAGCGCGCTGGGTGGCCTGGCGATGCTCCTGCGCATGGACGAGCTGATGCTGCCGTACGTGGCAGCTCTTTCGTGCCTGGTGTTTCTACTCCTGTTCAACGGCTTTGTTGCATAGGCGAAGGAAGACAGAGTCAATTGAGAGGTCACACGATGTTTCTGTTCCCTGTTTGGGAGTTGTGCAGCTTCTACCCCTGTGCTGTTGCCGTCACAACGACAGAGGAGGGAAAAAGCAAGCACAGATGTGCGCACAAGGATGTTGTGGCGGGGCGTCCCAACTTTCATTGGCCAATCTTGTTGAGTAGGGAGCATATCTGCCGTAGTGTTGCCCTTACTGACAGGAGGCGATTTGCGAATGCATGTCTGCTTCAAAGTGCATCCGAAGAAGTCCATCTCTGACAGAGTGTTGGCCAGTGCAATTTATTTTTGGCTTCATGCGATTATTTTTTCGTTCGGTGGTTTATTATCCTGTTCCTATTCTTCTTATCTCTGGCACTGGCGGATCCTTTCCCCGCGCACACGTTGTGCCTGCGCCGCCAAGAGGTTTCTGTAGATTTTCGTCCTTCTCTCCTTTTTGCTCTTTGTTCATCCCTAGACGTTTCGATTCACCCCCTCACACAGACATTAAATTTATCCAGAGCGCAACGACAACAGCAGCAGAGGTGCACTTCCCCATCTTGCACCGTTAACACTCGCAGCGACTGTTAGTCGAGGCAACACTGGGCTCTTTTACGAGCACCCACATAAAATTTTTTATGGTCCCCAGGTCGACTGGCACGACAGTCTCCTAACAACGCATGCGAAAACGAAAACGAAAACGTCATGAAGAAGCACAAGAGAGGTCTCTATGAAGGGTGGCGGGAGAGGATGGTTGCGGAGCATCTGTTAACGCGCCACACGTGCGGGCGGAGCGGCGACAGTCACTAGCGTCACCGACTGTCTGGTTGCTTTGGCCCGGATGCTTGCAAGCACAGGCTGTGCGTGTGAGTAGGCACATGGGGGTGTCAGAACCACTCTCCGACGAAGCGAACGGAGGCCGTCCGACCCGGTCGCCGACGTGCCGTTGTCTGCTCGCGGACACCCCTCTCTGCAGGGGGCGAATCACAAGAAATGGTGAAAGACTTGAAAGGCTTACTCACGGCTTCCAACTATCCTATGTCTCTCTTCCCCTCTCGGTGTTATTTTCTGTGGACATTGGCGTGTAAGAAGGAGGAACATAGGTGGGAGAGAACAAGAGAAAAACTCTCGCGGAAAGGTTATTTGGCTTGCAAGCACAACAGCACCAAGTGTTGGCGTTGTATCTCTCGTTGCGATAGCCTACCTACTCTCAACAGACTTCAGGCAGCACTACACTCTGTGCCCTCAGGAAAGGAAAGGAAAACACATCAGGCGCCATGTCCACGTTGGAAGAAAATGTGCCCCTCGAGGCTCCACCACCACCACCTTCACCGCCGCATGCCGACGACCAGGAGTCTTTTCACGAAGACAAGGCAAGCAGCTCCTTGAGCGCACCCGTGACTGCTGTTGGCGCCAAGGACGAGGAAACGGAGGGGAGTCAGAAGGATAACAAGGAGGACGAGGAGGAGGCGGGTAGGAGGGTGCACGCTCAAGAGAACGACGACGCTGGTGAGGGTGAGGGTGAGGATGAGCGGGAAGGGAATGAGGATGAAGAAGAACTCGGAGAGGAGGACGAGGAAGTTGAGGAAGTCGAGGAAGTCGATGAAGAAGAGGAGGAGGAAGATGAGGAAGAGGGAGAGATGGAAGAGGAGTTCTTTCCTGAGAGTCCTACCGCGAGCGCCACCGCCACTGCTGATCCCTTGGTTGGCTCCGTCTCTCCGCAACAAACGTTCATTGTCGATGGCAAGCCGTACCCGGCCACCCGCTTCATTCGAAACAAGGCCTTCTACAAGGTGCTTGGCAAAGCAAAGCAGAACAGCAAGGCTGCCTTCACGGCATGTCAGATGGTGAATCCGCACAACGTGGCGGACTGCTGGTTCTTGCACTTTTCTAACCGCGGTGTCTTGGTGGGCGACCGCTACATCCGCGTGCACATGTTCGTTGAGAATGCAGGCAAGCAGGCGCTTCTGAAGCAGCCAGGCAACTCTTTGCAAATGAGTATTTGCCGAGAAGACCACCCTGAGGGCCCTGCCTGCTGCGACAAGCTGCACCTACTCCCGGACATTATCTTTGTGGGTGTCCCAGGCCTCCGCACCGCGTACTTTACCGCAGAAGTGCACCACAACCTCGGCTACAAAAACACCGCGGCGCAGCCTTGGGAGGAGCAGTGCGGCTCCTGGTGCCGGGCCTCCTTCTCTCATGTAGTCACAACGTGCAAGTACCTGCATTACAAGTACGATAATAGTTATACGGAGAAGCCAAAGCCTCCCCACCGTCCCACCCCGCTGATCCCCGCACACACACCGCGCCGGCCACCGCAGGAGCATGACTTGCCCAGAGGCCGAGGCCGCGGACGAGGGCGGGGCGGCAGGGGTGCGAGCCGCGGGGGTCGTGGTGGCGGCAGAGGTGCGGATCGCGGAGGCCGTGGTCGCGGCGCCCGTGGAGGTGGTGGCCGTGAGCGTGGCCGAGGGCGTGGCCGAGGGCGTGGCGGGCCCCGGCAGCCAAACCTTGTGAATGCCGAGGACATTGCTGCCGCGCTGCCGGGCATGCAGGAAGCGGCACAAGGGGTGGCAGCGGCCCGCGCAGCGGCCAAGGCGACACGGCATACCAAGGCAAAGGACTTTGTCATTGTGAAAGACGATCCCATCCTATCCACCTTGAAGGTGTCGAGCGACTCCCTCTCTAGCCTCTTCTTTGCGCTGGTTGCCCTCGCTGTTCTTTTGGTGGCTTTTATGGTGGGGAAGTCGTGGATCAACGCCTCCCTGAATTCGTCTGAGTAGCCTGAGTGGACTCCGGTAACCCCCCTGAAGGGAAGTCCGCAGACGGTCGTTGTACATTTTGTTGAGTGCAGTGTTTCTTTTCTATTTTCCTTCTTTCATGTTTCTCGAGGGCAGTAATTAAACGAATCGAACCCCCCTCATCTTTCACCCAGTCCCGTTTTCTTGGCTGCGATGCAAGACGCGCGATAATCGCATGGGACATGCGACTTGCCAGAACGCAGGTCCACACCTCGCCAATGGGACTGTCCGCCGTAACTTAAAAAAAAAAAAGAAGAAGAAGCAAATCAAAGAAGACGCAGCGACATGAGTGAAGTGGCAAGAAGTAATGTGCACCTACTTACGTAGGGACAGCCACCCGGCTAATGTCTTGTGCGCGTATGTGTGCGTGTCCTGGAACTCCATGCGAGTGTTACAGGGCTTGTGTGTGTGTGTGCCCTCAGATCCGTTGGTATTGGACAGCAGTCTCCTGCCTCTGTCCACCATGCTAAGCGTAGACTTTGTGACGGAACTTCTACATTTGCGGAACGTTCCTGGGCATGAACCCAGTCGCGCTCCTACTCCTCGGAGTTGACACTGTGACTCAACCACACACGTTCTCTTCGCTGTTTCCACCCTTTTCTCTTCGCACTTCGTTTCTTTAACGTTTACTCAGAAGCCTTTGATAATATCTTATCATCCTAGTTTTCTTTTCTCCATTCAGATTCAAGCGAAAAATCTACGGGGAAAAGCACTAAAAAAGAAAGTGACCCCACCCCGTGTTCGTCACCTCAGCTACAATATCCTCTGCTGTTTTGTTTTTCTCCCTCCAAGTAACATCTACAGAAGCCTTTTCTTCCCGCTCCAGATTCTTTCCGCTTTGGTTGCTTACTGCGCATACTCAGCCTACTATATTCACTCACCATGGCCAACCGTCGCAACGCCGTTTTCTTCCTCATCTTCGCTCTCTTGGCGCTGGTGGCTGCCACTAGCAGCGCCCTTGTCGTTGAGAGAGGTCACCGCGTGGCGTCGTCTCGCCCGCTGCTCAACGCTGACCTTGTGTCTGAGATCCACCGCTTGTCCAAGGGTCAGTGGGAGGCCAGCACCGAGAATGGCCGCATCCTGCGCCATGCCACCTTGGAGGAGGCGCGCCGCCTGATGGGTGTGCGCGACTTGGACAACAGCGCTCTGCCTCCACGTGAGTTCACCGCGGCGGAGCTGGCCGGGGAGATTCCTGAAAACTTCGAGTCGGAGGACAACTGGCCGCAGTGCCCCAGCATTCGCGAGATCCGCGACCAGTCGAATTGCGGTAGCTGCTGGGCCATCGCTGCGGCAGAGGCCATGTCGGACCGCTACTGCACTGTCGCCAAGAAGCCTGAGATGCGCATCTCTACCGCGAACCTGCTGTCGTGCTGCTACATCTGCGGCATGGGCTGCAACGGCGGCTGGCCGTCGGCGGCGTGGACCTGGTGGACCTGGGTCGGTCTGACGACGGAGGAGTGCCAGCCCTACCCCTTCGCCCCCTGCGGCCACCACACCACCAGCGACAAGTACCCCGACTGCCCGTCCACCATCTACGACACCCCGTCCTGCAACGCGACCTGCCTGGACAGCAAGCAGGAGGTGGTTGCGTACAAGGGAGCTAGCTCGTACAGTGTGAGCGGCGAGGAGGCCTACCAGCGCGAGCTCATGACGAACGGCCCGTTCGAGGTGGCGCTGGACGTCTATGAGGACTTCCTGGCGTACAAGAGCGGTGTCTACAGCCACACCACGGGCTCCCGCCTTGGTGGCCACGCGGTCAAGATTGTGGGCTGGGGCGTCAAGGACGGCGTCAAGTACTGGCGCATCGCCAACAGCTGGAACGAGGACTGGGGCGACAATGGCTTCATCCTCATCAAGCGCGGTGACAACGAGTGCGGCATCGAGGAGAGCGGCGTCGCTGGTCTCCCAGCGGTTTAAAACACCTTAAGGTGAGACCCTTCCTTTCTTCCTCTGTCCCTCGCCGCTAGTACGCAAGGATCAAGGAGGACAACGGATTCAACGGAACTTCATGTGGAGAGCACCTTGGGAAAGAAGCCCATGTCTACGAAGATTTAAGAAAGAAGGCTCGTCAAGGGAATACGGGGTAGCCACCACTGTATACGTCCCTGAGCTCTGCTCTCTTCCTTTTGCTTTCATTTTTTGCCTTCCAACGTTTTCTTTTAATGAACCGCTCCCCCTTCCTTTCCTTCTTTCTTCCCCCTTGCTTACCTCTCTCTTCTGCACTGGCAAAAAGGCATTCATCACGTGCAAGTGTCAAGTCCTACAGTCTTTCGCAAAACTGCCGTGCTTCCCTCAGCCAGCTCTTTCTTTTTCTTTCCTTTTTTGCTTCCAACTTTTTCTTTTCTTGAGGAAACGAGCAATGACGTTGTGACTTCATTTCATTCCCTCAGCTTGTTGGAAGGAATATATGCTTCTCGTTTTTTCCTTTCTTTTCCATTTTAGTTATTATAACCCACCCCCGAGCGAGCCCCCCTCGTGGCACACACCTGCGCCGTCCCTCGGAAAGGGAAATAAAAGGCAGAAGAGGAATTCGAAAGGGCAATGCTCTCCACCGCGGTTGTAAGAGCGGGGAAAATGAAGGGAATGCCTTTGCTTGCCTCTCTGCTTTTCATTTTCACATATTTCCCGTCGACCCAAGCAAGCATGCCAGCGCACCAGCAATTTTTTTAAATTACCGTTTCGTCCAGTGCAACCGTTCCCTTGAACGCTCAAACTCAGAATAGAAATCACACCGACGGCACTGAAACATCGCCTGAGACCTGCTTCACACGGACGTGCCGGTTCATATATCAGAATTTTTATTTTGATCGTCGTCAACGCCATTTTTTTCCTTCCTCAACCTCCGTCTTTGCTGTTTCACCTTCTTCTTTCTGTTTTCGTAATCCACACCTAGAGTTCGTCCGTGCACGATCTCTTACCCACCTTTCCACATCGCGAGTGTTACTTTCATCTGTTGAAAAAAAAAAAAACAATGACAAGAACAATATCTCCTTCCTTTCCTCTCCTTTCCTTTTGTTTTCTGTCGTCACATGTGCCGCCAGGACATGGACACCAAAGCAACTGCAAAGGCGCACTCATTTTCGTGCGCTGAGAGGCTTTCGCTCGAGCTGGAGAGAAAGATGGAGGCTGGCGGCCCAATGGCCCTGCCCACTCGCAAAGTGCGGACGCGGTAGCCAAAGATGGGCTCCCAGCGCACCCATACTAGTGAAGGAGAGAGCAAGCTTGCCTTGCCATGGCCTAATAGGCAGTGAGCAAATACGGGCAGCTGCTAGCGCCTGGCACAGCGGGGAGACTCCTTCGGAGTGTTTCTGCTGAAAAATTCGCACACACACCACGAAGCACTCATGGCGGCTCATGTACGTCCGTCCAGCAGCACTCATGCTGTGTGTGATGTTGCGTAACATGCATGGTGAACCTATTCTCTCAAGGTAAACATTGATGGCTTATTTTCCTTTCCAACTCTCTCTCTCTCTCCTTGATTTACCTTGTTTTGAGTTCATTCCACACCCGTTACGGCAGCCCCAGATAGCAAAGAGTCGATCCCGTATTCGTTTGGAAAAAAAAGATTTGGTAAGTGTAAAGAGCGTATTGTGAACATCCTGTGATCTATTTTTAGCCTTGTTGCCGCCCGTTTATTATTATTATCATTCATTAAACTCATAGACAACTTCCGACGATTTTCCAACCAAGTGCACGACCCGACACTCAAAAGAGCACATCTTCACCACATAGAGAAAAAAAGGAAAGAAGAAATACAAGAGTAGCCTCGATTGCAGGAATCGACCCATAAAAGTATGTTCTCTGCACAGGCCTCCGCGCCGAACCTGCGCGTTGGGGGACCCGCGGGTGGGAGTGTCGCACAGGCGTTGGCGAAGACAGCGCCAACGTCTTCACGCGGGGCCGGAAGCAGCAGCAGCGGGGGTGAGCGGAGTGGCGTATCCACGGCGGCGGTGGCTCTCGCGACGTTGGCTGTGATTGGCGGCTCTCTCTACCTGTACACCACGCTGGGCACCTCCTCCCGCCGCCGCCGCCATCGCCACGATGACGAAGACGAGGACGAAGACATGTTCTCTTCCCCAACAGGGCCGCGCCAGCTGTCGCCGGACGCGGTGCTGCCCAGCCTGCGGACCCAGCGATACGGCGCTGCGGCGGCCCCTGTGCCACCTGTTGGCGTCAAGGGCCAGGCACATCATGCGTACCCAAAGGAAAAGGCGGCGTCACGGGGCCGCTCCCGCAGCCAGGCCGCCGTGGCCTCCGCCGAGGCCGCCACCCCTGGTCGCTCGCACCAGACCCCGCCTGCTACCACACCTCGCACGGCTGCGCAAGGAGAGGCTACCGGCGTGCTGGTCGCGGGGGAGAAGGGCAAGGGAGGCAGCGAGCTCTTCACGACGGAAATTGTGAAGCGTACCAAGGCGATGCATCTTGTTCGTGCGTTACTCGAGCGTGTCGAAGGTCTCGATGCGGAGGAGAGCGATGAGAGTGACACTGACTCGGACGAGACGGATGTCTCCCTCAATTATCACATCGCCAGCGAGATGGAGCTCAACGCCCGCGACGACCTCATGGACGCTTTTGCCGAGTACGAAATGGAAATGGAAGAGAAGATGGAGCGCTACCAAATTGACGCCCTTGCGGGTCGCCCGCATGAGGAGGATGAGGCCAAGGAGCTGGAGGATATGGCACCTGTTCTTGTGCTCATGGCCGAGTACTTGGACATCTCGAATGAACGCGAGAAGCTCCGGGTGCGCCGCTCACTCCTGCACAGCGCGCAAGCCGCGCGGCCTACAGGGGAAACGCACACGAAGTTTATCACCCATGCAGAAGGCCACACGAGTGCAAGCGATGATGATGACGAGGACGCTGGTGCGCAGCAGGTGCGGGCGGCGGCTGTGAAGCAGTTCCGCAATGACACGGACGCCATGCGTGCACAGACGCTGGAGCGCCTGATGGCTATCACGGGGGCGTCTAAAGTCTCCGTTGCGGGTGGTAACGCCGCCGCGATGGATCGTGCCTTGGCGGCTGAGGCGCTCGAGGACGCCGAAGTCTCTGAGAATGACTGGGAGGACGCCGATGACGCAGAGGAGGAGGCGGCGTTTATGGAGTATCTCCAGCAGCGCGACGATGCAGGACGCTTCTACTCACGCCAGGAGGTGACCCAGCGGCGGCAGGACCGGCGCGACCCCTTCGCGATACGAGTGCTTGGCGCAGATGGGGAGGACTTTGGGGATGCCATGGATGACTGGCTCGGACGGCGGGGTGACCGTGGAGGGGCCAGGCACGCACACGACATGGACGACGATGAGGATTACTTTTATGACGGCATGGGTGAGGACGGCGGCGATGCGGCGGAGCAGGAGGCCATGTACCGCCGCCTCATGGGCTTTGGCAGCGACGACGACGATGACGACTACGGCACGGGCGCCCACGGCTTTGGTGGTGAGAGTGCGCCGTGGACGGCGGAGGAGAAGGCAGAGTTCGAGGCCAACCTGCTAGAGCGCATCCACGACATGGCGGAGCTCTGGGGCGTCACGGCGACCGAGGGTGAGCGCGCCATCGCCAAGGAGGAGGAGGCGCGAAAGAAGCGCAAGGAGGCCCGCAAGGCGGCCAGAGGCACTAACAACGATGCACCGGCTGCCATTCCTGCCGCGCCGTCGTCGTCCTTGGTACCACCGAACGTGTCAAACGGCGGTGCGACGGCGGCGGGCGGCGAGGATAGCGAAGAGGACGAGGACGAGTGGGAAGACGTTGAAGACGACGCAGAAGAGGAGGAGGACAATGACGATGACTACGAGGATCTGCCCGATGATGAAGAGACAGAGGAGGAGCCACACCCCCGCGTCCCTGCGCGGGGACGTGGCCGCGTTTATCGTTTTTGAAGGCGTTACGGCTCTGCCCCGCATAGTAAGAAACCGTCATGACCGTCATTGACGACCGCACTCGGCACCACCAGGCACACTTCTACTCGTGAAACCAATCTGTCTTAGGTGCTGTTATTTGCCTTTCCTGGCTACTCCGCACAACAAAACAAACGCGTGCCCGAACGTTTTCTTTCCGTAATGTGCCCGCTTCCCCTCGACTTTTTCTTTGTGCTGACGCAGCTCCGTGTTATTCATCATTGCACATTGTGCGTGTGGTTTCAACCTCTACTCACTTTACACATCGCTCGTGTTCTTACGTTTCATTTAAGCACTTAATTTTTCATCTCGTTACATCTTCTGTGACGCAGGTATTGACGGCCGCGAAACGTGCCAGCGAGAAGCACGAAAGCGATTCACCTGCCTCTAACGCCTCCATTATGATTTCACTTTTCTTTTCTCTTGCGTCGCGGTATGCGGCAAGCAGACAGATCCAAGCACCTGCGTTCCTGTCGATTTCCACACAGTAAATACAATTTAATTCGCTTTTCTCGTGTCCTTTTCAATAGGAGGAACTGATCACATCAGTCTGCGTTCACGACCATTCACAAGTACCAAAAAAAGAAGACAAACGACACCGGATGGCTCGCTTGGGGTTACGCATCGGAAAATTATTCGTTTAGCGAAGGAGATGTGGGCGCGACCTGAACAAAGCCGCGGCGAGGAGAACGCATTGGAAAGGAAGGGTGCCGCCTGAGATAACCCGTGTGGTAGAGTACTGTGTCCTTTGATGTCCTGAGTACTGCTGCTGTCCTCCATTTTCGGATTTTCCCTTCCTGTTTTTTTCTTTCTCTTGTTTCACCCGACCTTGTCGCACAGGTGTCGCACCCCGATCCGTCCCAGCAGCAAGTATAAAGGACTTGTCGTTCATAGATTCACCAGCTAAAGCAAAAGGAAAAAAGAAAGGCAGACATCGTCGTTGAGGAAACAAATACCGTACAAAGTTGTGACATTCCTCTTTGGCACACACATACATACATAGAGCTGTTTCATTTTCCGTACATCTTTTTCATATTTTTATTTTACTTGTACGACCTTTTCTTTCTCCACTCCTCTCCTCGTTGTCTCTGTCGTCGCTGAGCTGCCCAATGCTCGCACCTATAGAGGATGTGTACACGGCGTACCTCGCTCGTGAATGTGTAGGAGAGGACATTGACGAGGGCATCGTGGAGATGACGCTGCGGCGTCTGGGCCATACCACCCCTAGCGTCAACAGCATCCTCGCGCGCGATGGGCTGGGCGGTGCTGAGGAAGGCTCTGAACGCTGTCTAGGAGAACATGAGGGACGGCCGCGGCGCCACGGTCATCATCACTATCACAGTCGTGGCACGGGAAACATCGCTGGCACGTCATCTTCTTCCACGTCACTCTTTTCTTCCTCGCCTTCAACAGCGACCACCAACACCCCTTTGGAGTCCATCGAGCATCAACAGCAGCAGCAGCAGCAGCAACAGGAAACTGACTGTATCCCAGCCCAAACAGCAGCTACTGCATTCAAGACGCCCCCACCTTCTCGACGCCCATCCACAGATATGGAGGCGTGGGCGGCCCACCAGCACCGCTACCTGAGTAGCGTTCAGTCTCTTCTTGACACCCTGCAGCGAGGCCTTGTGGAGGAGGTCGATGAGGCTGCACTGCATCGCGCCGCCGCGGCGGTGGCAGCGGCGGAGGCCAACCAAGGCGACCTTGGCGGTTGCAGAAACACGTTAGCGGACGAGGCCGGTAGGCGTTCTCCGTGTCTCTCGTCGCCCATGACGTCTGAACCCGTGACGAGCATCTCCAGCAACGTCATGTCGTCTTCGTGCTTGTCTACCTCCGATGTCCCCTCATTGCGGGACCAAGAGTACACCGCGCACAGGCATCAGGGTCCCCGCGAGCGCTCGCGTCACCGTTCCCCAGTGCGGTCGGCCGCTGCGTGGCCCGAGGAGTACGTCTTCCTCGAGGACTTGGTTGCCCGTGAGCGGCAGCTGCGACGGGAGCAGGCCGCGCGGCAGCGAGCACGTGTGCAGGAGGAGGAACGTCACTATGGGCGGCTGGGGTTCATTCCAAGCGCCTCCGCACGGTGCACGTCTGCGGCTCCCTTGTCGAACGCTGGTACACACCACTTTGGGGACAACGCGCCGGCGGGGGCGGGTCTGCGCGGGCGCTCCATCAATCGCGAACCTGTTGGCGCGTCAGCCTCGGCCTCCAGCCCTTGCACAGGCACTGCCGCAGCGATGGTGGGCCGTCGTCAGCAGACGAGCGCCGCCACCCCCTGCCCGCACTCGGTAAGAATGCGGCTGCCGGTCACGCAGACAAGACCGTCTGCACCGTCACACACAGGACGCATGCTGCCGTCGACCTTGCCTCGCGAGCAGCGCACGGACAAGGTGAAGGCGGCGCAGCGATATCTGATAGAATGGGAGCAGAGAGAGCGGGACGCGACTGTGAGCAAGAAGCGGGCTGTGTGGGCAACCCGATGCCGGCTGCTTGGTATGGATGGATAGAGCCATGTGCCTGCGAAAGAAGAGTCGACGGGGAACTGGAGGAGCCAGACGCATTCTTCTGCACCTGTCGTACCTACTTGTAGTTTTCCCGACCCACGTCGTTAGAGAACAGATCCACGAATCGATGTTCAAGGTGTTTGCGAGCTCAACAGCAGCATCATACACATGTGGTTTTCCTTTCTGTATTCCGTTTCATTGCCAGTGTATTCTTGTGTCGTTGAACAGGGGTCATTTACCAGACCATAGCAGTCTCTCTCGACATAGACTTATTTTTCTTTGCTCCATTCCTGCGTGCACTGGCTATTCATGCCCTCACAATAGAAGCAAAAAACAACAACATCAACGCACAACGAAAACAAATATGTAACGATAGTTTTAGGACAGGGAGAGGACATCAGGAGACCCCCGACACTTCGGTACAACGGAGGAATCTCCCCCCCAAAAAAGTCAGAAGTGCTTTGTGTACACAACACCGCTTTCGTATTCCTCACCCACCTCACCAACGCCTTCGCTTTTCTCATAGAAGAATCCTTAGGGAAAGAGAGCTCATCCGCACCGCCTCAATTGGCTGTCGGAGAGCGCACACAACCTAACTATAGAGGTGCAAACACTTTTTCTTTTGTTGTCCATCACCAAAGCAACAGAAGTGGAGACGCGGCACAGCTTCCGTTTGACTCACAACCGCACCAGGCGCGACCCACATTAAATTGCCAGCTGGCATCGCGCCTAGGTCTTCAAGTTCTAAGACAGGCTCCCTTGGAAGGCGGTGGGAACGTAAATACAGAGAAAACGCAGAAAACAAGACTTTCATGTCGTTTGGATTTGGTGGAGCTGCACCCGCTGCAGGTGGCGGCTTTGGCGCGTCAGCGCCGAAGCCTGCCGGTGGCGCCCCTGGCTTCGGTGCACCCGCGACACAGCCCACGGGCACTGGCTTTGGCGGGGGCGGGTTTGGGGCGGCGCAGAAGCCGGCCGGCGGGGGCTTTGGTACCGCGGCAGCGCCTGCGCAGCCTGCGAACACGGGCTTCGGTGCCGCGGCGCCGGCTGGCGGGGCTCCCTCAGGGTTCGGTGCGCCAGCGGCCGGAGGCGGCTTTGGCAGCGCCGCTGCAAAACCTGCGACAACAACGGGCTTTGGTAGCACCGGTGGTGGCTTCGGTGGCGGTGGCTTCGGCGGTGGCGGGTTCGGGGCTGCGGCTGCGAAACCTGCGACGACGGGGTTCGGCGCTCCGGCGGGCGGCGGCTTTGGTGGGGGTGGATTCGGTGGAGGTGGCTTTGGCGGTGGGGGCGGTGGCTTTGGTGGATCGCAACAGCAGCCGCAGCAGCAGGCGATGCCCACCGCACAGCAGTACCCGTACAAGGGCATCAAGGGCCCTGGAAATACGACCAGCTGGTCTCAGACGGTGGACTTCTCACAAATCAATGACAAGACGACTTTCGAGTCCCTCCCTGCACCCTTGCAGCAACATCTGCTGGAGCTCCGGACGTTTATGCACGCGGAGCGGGGCGCCATGAAGACCATTGCCGACTACCTGAATGACATGGACACCGGAAGTGGCACCTACCGCGGCCTCGTCAAGCGCCTCACACAGCTGAAGAGCGGCCGCAACGCCACAGAAGCGCTGGGGGTTCGCTGCAGTCACCGCGACCGCGATGCCGACTCCTTTGCCAAGTCCCTGGACAGCTTCGAGGCTGAGATCCGGCGCTATCAGCGGGAGGTGTGGGAACCCATGGCCGAAGAGGATGCCGCCTCGGGGGACAAGGCCAATGGCGGTGACCGCGCGGGTGGCCGCTACCGTCCCCCACTTACTACTCCGCAGCCGTTTGTGTCTCTTGTCGCACAGCTGCAGGAGCACATGGAGCGGCTGGAGCGGCAGTTGCACGAGCTCGAGTTTGACCTGCTGCCAGGGGTCGCAGAGGGTGCCTATGGCCTCTCTGTCAACACCGACCCACTCCTCGCGGCGCACACGTCGCTGGTGTCGGGGTCTCGGCTGCACAGCAACGGCATGACAGGAGGCGTACGCGGGCTGCGCGGGGAGGGCAGCGGTGGCGGCCTGGACACCGCTGGAACGGCAGCTGTCGGGGATGTGACCGCGCAAATCAATGTAGCCTTGTCCAATGAGCTGACGGTGCTCATGAACCTTTCCCAATGGGCAGCGCGCCTGCACACACGTGGTGATTCGGCGCGGGACCTCTTCACGAGGAGCTACGGCCAGGCGGAGGCCGACGTTCTCTTTGCCCCCACCCGCAGCACCACGGGGAACTATGCGATGCCGGCGCGGGGGGCCGGTGGCCGCGGCGCCTACATGATCCCATTTGAGCTTCCCCGCATGCCTGCGCAGGCGGCCGCCCCACCCACAGGGCCTGGCAGCGCAGCAGCACCGGCTGGCGGCTTTAGCGGGGCTGCCCCAGCAACCACGGGCTTTGGCGCCGGCGGCTCCACAGGCTTTGGCGGTGGCGGCGCGTCCGTGGGCTTTGGGGCCCCCACCAAGCCCGCCACCACCGGCTTCGGTGCGGCCCCCGCCCCTGCGACCGGAGGCTTTGGTGCGGCAGCCCCTGCGACAGGTGGATTCGGTGCCAAGTCTGCTGCCCCAGCAGCGACGGGCTTCGGTGCCCCCGCTCCTGCCGCCGCTCCCGCTGGCACCGCTCCCACAGCGCCTGGCACGGCTGCTCCCGCGACTGCAGGCACCTCGGCACCGGGAGCGGCAGGGGCTCCGGCTGCGCCATCCGCAGGGTTTAGTTTTGGCAGTACGGCGGCCACTGGGACAGCGCCCGCCGCCCCGAGCGCTGGCCCTGCTCCTGCCCCCGCAAATGGCGCCGCTGCTGTGGGTTTCAACCTGGGGCCTGGCTCCCCTCGCTTCGGTTCCAAGCGCCCCGGCGAGGGCGATGACGATGGACGCCCAGAGGTACGCAAGCGCTAATATTGGGACACGGAGGAAGGAAAGCAGCCACGCGTAATACACAGATTTGTGCTCCCTCGGACCTTCTTGACGCGCCAACAAAGGAGATGCGGTGAGACTCCTTTCCTTTTTTTTCAGCTCCGTGCCGTGCGCCCTTCAGGGAGAGCTTGCCTGGGCACGCCTGCAAGGCACGCACCGTGCTCGAACGGAGGAATGCAGCCGTGCAGCCTCCGCTTTCTTCTTTTTTTGTGTTGCTCCTTTTTTTTTTTTGTTGTCCTCCTGTTTGCTCGTGTGTGGGTTGACGTGTCCTCACGTAAGATTTCAACTTCAAAGATATAGAAAAATGAGACTTCGGTAAATCCACAGCCGTGGCGCGGCATCCCTTTTTGGGGTTTGGTCTTGTCGACAGTGCGCTTGTTTGCAGCTACACACCGAGCTTGCGCAGCTCAGGTCCTGCCCTCCCTCCCAGCACCATTCCTCTTTTGTGTCTGTTCGCAGTGGCAACCCCTGTGCGTGTTGAGGTGGTGGGGACATCAGGATGTTATGAAAGGACCGGGAGACGTGCAGATGAGCTTCCGAGGCCTTTTCTTTTTTTCCACATTGGGGCGTCCTTCCCCCTTCCCCCTCCTCTCCTCATGGGATTTCTTTGGTGCAACTCAACCACCTTCCCCCTTCTGTTTCTTCGTATTCATCACTTCACGTGCACATCACGAATAGCAAGAGGTCAAGGAAACTGCCACCGGCTAGCCAAGAGTTTGTTTGCCACCGTTGGAATTGCGTAGCGGAGCCGCTAGCTTGCAAGACACTTTTTTTCATTCCGTCGTGGCACTACCGCTGAGTGTGCGGCGACAGAGTGCCATTTAGAATTCAAAGATTAGTGTATTCTGGGTGAGTGGCCGCAACCTTTTTTTTCTTTTTACCCTGTCTTATCTTTTTACTCGTCGGACAACGCGACACTTTTTGTCTCTTGTGTGTTTCATTGGACTATATTACCCAAAGCAACCTCTCTTCATCTGGAACTGCGTAGTACTCCCTTTGGTGGTACATCCTCTTGCGTTACCCAGTTGACGTGTCTTCTCTGCTTCTTTTTCCCCCCGTATCGGATTACACCTAGAACAGCTCTTTCCATAATTCTCCGGGACTGTCTTTAACTGCTAGCATTGTCAACATACTCCAGCGTCCCTCTCGTTCTACTGGATGCTGCAACGAAGCCTCCTTCTCATGTGCCTTGGTGGCACCACCTCCAGAACTCCCTCGGGGGTGTCCGCGGGCGCGGCCGCAAGCACCGCATCATCAGGGAAAGGTCTGTCCCACTCCGTCCTGATCATGAGCTTGCAAAGCAACGAGCACGCCTTCTCCTTGCCTTGGCCAACGGCCACTGCCTCATCCCCGCCGGCGGCTGGCGAGTATGTGAGCCTTCCTCGCTCCCCCTTTTCGATCATGCGTGCGAAGCGCACGCGGACAGGGCGGTGTGCGACGAACTTGCTTCCGCAGGGGCTGGGGAATGTGGAGGCCTCTGCACTGCCCTCTGCGATCCGTGGCGGCTGCTGCGGGGGCGGCCACGGTGGCCAGCGTTGGTGCTGCTGTGCGTCCTTGGCGTACCCCACCCTTCCCGCCCAAGGGAATGCAGCGTCAGGGACCGCGTCTCCGCGCACCGGGGAAGCTGGCCCGGTGCTCGCGACAACGGACACAGAGGAGGTGCGTCACCGCGATGCATTTGTGTTAGGTCTCAAGCTGAGCAACACAGAGGCAACGCTGCGCGCCATTGTTGGGGATGCAGTGCTGGAGAAGCTTGTCGGACCGGCCCTTGCGCACCACAGCCACACACTCGCTCTCTGCGCTGACCCCTCAGAACTGCTTGCGACGGCGCATAGCACGCACTGGACGGCACGCACGCTGCTCACTGCCGATGAGGAAAACCGTATTAAATGGCTGTGGGAGGAGACAGGGGAACTCACTCACTGCTACAGCCGCGCACCGACACTGCGGGCGCTGTTTGTGATGTGGAGCATTGCGCAGGCATCCGCCTCCGCCGCTGCGCCAGCCACCAACGGCTCCCCGAGAAATACCACCACCACCACCACCACTAATGCGGGGCCGGTGCCCATTCCCACAACAGCGGATATTGAGCAGGTGTCCCAGCGCATGGCGGACCACCAGGTGGACGTAACGCTGTGTGACATGGCCGCCCTCATCGCGTTTGCCGCGGAAGCCGACGCCCACGTCCAGGACACCATTGTGCGGGTTCTCGTGCGCCTCGCCAGCCCAGAAAAGGTGGCCAACGCCAAGGTCCGTCGTGGCCTCGCCAACACAGATCTGGACCTTGTCCTGCTCCTCACCGCCCTCTGTCAGTACGCCGGAAGCATGCGAGCGTCGGCGGAGGCAGAGGCGGACGCCGTGATGGCCGCCACCACTGCACAGGCGGCGACGGAAGCAGCAACGAAGGCGGTGGCGTCAGGGGCGACTGCGGACAGTGGTGCGGCCGGTAACACTGGCGGCTCTCCTGCGGCGGCGCGGTCTGCAAAGGATGTGGCGAGTACCACCGCACACCGCGAGGTGACTGGGGCAGAGGAAGGACGTCTCATTAGCATTGTTCGCGTCGCCACCAAGATGTCTGACCTGCGGGCCGAGCTTGTCAAAGCCACCGCGACACCAGTCAAGGGGAAAGACCATCGAGGCGACCTGCCTCCTCGTTTCGATCGCGCGCCCCACGCAGGAATCGTTCTCACCTTGCTAGACCGTTTCCTCGCGGACGCGCGGGCCATCGCTGCCAGCTGCGACCTGCCGAGCACGAGCTCCCACATCAACGAGCTAACCGTCTGGCTGCTGCGTGAAATGCCAAGCAGCGGGGCTTGCTTCCGACATTATCAAGCGGTCATTGATCACGGTCCCATGGATGCGTTGCTCATGCTGGAGAAGAGCGGGCTCCTGGGCAAGCGCGACGTGGACTTGGAGACGGTCAATCATGTCATCTTGCCGCTGCTGGAGCATTGTGGAAACGAAGACTTCTTCACCCTGGTGATGCGTGATGTGATTGGGCTTCTCGAGGACCGTCTCCGGCGTGACCCGCACTCGTTTTCTGACACCGACATGAAGCTTCTTGCGGAGCTGGGGACCAAGCTGTTTGCCGTGACGTCGGCTTCAGACGCAGCCGCCACGGGTGGTGCGGGGAGCTTTGACATTGCAGCGCGAGAGCAGATGGAGGAGCTGCATGTGATGGACGGCAGTCCATGGGCACTGTGTGTGTCCTCGTACCGTTCGTTGAAGGAGATCCTGCAGAACCTCGTCCGCGATCACCGCCGCCTCAAGCGTCAGGTACAGGAGCAGATGCGGAACATCAGCGTGGCCACAGGCAACGTGCTGCTGGGCGGCGCCAATGCAGAGGCGGAGGCGGCTGGGGCTCAACCAGGCCGTGTAGCAGCAGCCCAGGGAGCCGACGCCACAGGAATGGGTGCGACTAGCAGCAATGACGGGACCACCCGTGGTGATGGCGATGGAGCAGGCCGCACGACAGCAGGCACGGCAGCCGTCTCCTCTCCCTGTGCAGACGGCGCAAACGATGTACAGAAGAGGGGATCTCGCATGATTGCCTCTCCGGTGGTGCGCAACCGCTTTCTGGTCTTTTTGGAGGACCTGGTGAAGGAGCTCGTCGACGATAATGTGGCGGACTCGGAGCGGCCCATCGTGATTAGCTCCGACCTCTTCGCCTTTGTCAACAGACATGTGCCCGTACCAAACATTCAAGACGAGTACCGGCGCAAGATTTTTCTTCTCGTGAATGTGGCCGAGGACCCTGAGACGGTGCGCCGACGCCGTCGCGAGCTCCGGCGGCAGCAGCGACTGGAGGAGAAGCTCAAGGCGGAGGCGTACGATAAAGCACACCCAGGCAGCAGGGAGAAGGGATCCCATGGAAGCAGCCGCCGGCGCGCGAGGCTGCACCACCACCACCACACTCAACGTCTCACAGCGGCTGCGGGTGGGCCGTCTATAGATCAAGCGGCTGCTACCTCTGGCGACCTGGAGGACGTCGCTGCAGATGAGCTTGAGGACGACGGCGATGACCTGGTAGGGGACTTGCATGGCGGTGCCGAGGAAATTCCTGCGGAGCTGCGCTTTCTTGTCAGCTCGCTTCCGTTGACGCTGTCGCCCTGGGCTTCGGTCATGATCCTCAGGGAGGTGCTGGCCGAGTCCGCCGGGCGCAACCCGCGTTACTCCTACGTCCTCAACGCTGCCATTGACCTGCAGCTCCCCATGTCAACCACACGCTCACGCATCGCGACGACGCTGAACATGTGGCGCTTCCTCAACTCCCAATCTCACAAGCTGACGCTCAAGGAAAGCGTCGTCATGAAACAGCGGTGCGTGTTCAACCTGCCACTGTCCTACATTCTCTCATCGTACTGGTCGTTGCTTACATCTCTGGTGGTCGCCTGCATCATTATGCTGAACGTTGTGGGGCTAGATTTCGAGTCTCAGCTTGTGGCGAACTCCTTGTTTCAGAAGTTCACGCCCTGGGAGGAGGTGGTGGATGTAGGCATTGAGCCGTGGAACACGGAGGCCGCCGCAGATTTGGCCTCTGATTACTTTGAGCAAGACGAGATCGCCAGCAAGCACCGGTCGCCGCGGCGCTCCAGCGACGTTATTTTATCCTCTGCGTCCTATCTGTTCCTGGGGTACGATGATCAGCGCCGTCCCATGACCCTCATCCCTATCAGCAGCGATCCAAAGCTTTCGGAAGAGGCTCGTTCTGCGGAGGAGTTCGCCTGCGCTGCCGCGGTGCTGCGTGAACTCTCTCTGCACGCACCGTTTCCCTTCTACCTTGACCTGGAGCGTCCCATGTCGGTGGAGTACGTGGAGACACGTGTGGCGGAGCGCGTCCGTCGCGTGTCCTTCAACAACACCTGGTTCCTGCCGCGCATGATCATTCGTACCTTTCCCCTGGGACGCCAGTACACGGAGCGGATGCTCATCACGCACACCTGCTCCCAGGCTAACCTCACGCGCCGTCGCATCACTTTCTTGATATACGTGGAGGATGGGGTTCCCATTACCCAGCAGTTCCTCCGCGGGCTGCAGGACAGCTTCCTTTCCAAGAGCGCCAACCTCGTCCTTGTGGTACACGAGCGCAGCCTTGCCAAGGGCGGTACGACGCCGCGGGCGGTGGAGACAATCGCTGCTGCTTCGCCAAGGACCTCGCCAAGTGCGGAGGCAGACGCAACCGACGAGGAGGGTAGCGGTGAGGCCCTGCGGGTGCTCCCGTATTGTCGCCGGCTGCACGACATCCCGGACGGCTTCTTCAAGCATTCTCAGACGTCCCCTGCAGGTCGTGGCACGGCGAGCGGTCGCGGCAGTACCACCGCCACACCGTCCATGCTGCAAAGCTTTTCGCCATTCACAAAGCACTTTGCGCTTCACCTGCCCGACGACGACACCAGCGATTCCGGCAAGCGTCGCTTCATCGACAAGGCGCAAGCCAAGGAGCGCGGTGTGCTCTCGGCGGTGGTGAGCGAAACAATGGACGTTATGGTGGGGGCAACCGCAGCGACGGTCAACCTGGCCGTGATGCCTCTTCGCTACGCGCTCCGGGCCTCTGGAAAGGCTCTCGGGCTTGACACAGGCAGCGGAGCTTCAGTGGCCGACTCCGCCTCTGCAGAGGACGGCATCAATGACGAGACCAAAGAGAGCATGGGGATACCTCACGGTCTCCCTTCGGCGTCAAACACCACCAATACGGGCGAGAAGGACAAGAGTGGTGCTGCGGCAGGCGCATCGTCGTACCCTCGCCAGGTCGTGTCTGTGCCGTTCTCCCTCGTCAAGGAGGCGATGGAGAAGACAACGTCCACAGGGCAGAGCGCCATGCGCTGGCTTGGCGGGGATGACAGCCACGATAATGAGGCCAGTCCGTCCAGCAAGTCCCTTACAGGGAAGAGCACCGACGACGCTGCAGCGGGCAACACAGTGACTAGGCATGAACAACTACCCACCGACGGCGGCAGGGTCGACCTCAAGAAGGCGATGGGCATCGTTCTTGAGGACACCGAGAATGGACCTGACCCAGCGCACGGAAGCGGTGGTCAAGGCGGCGGTGCTGTTTCTGGACTGTGGTCTGGCATCCGCAAAGGCTGGGGCGTCGTCAAAGAGAAATGGCACGACCACCATTCCAACGACAGCGGCAGGCAATCTTCCTCCTCATCGTTGGCGCAGCGGTTTCGCACTGACGCGTGGTGGTCCGGTCTGCTGGGTGGCAGCGCCCCGAAGGAGAATACCACAGACGTCACCAAAGGAAGCAGCACTGACCAGCAGGCAAAGGGTTTGGCCGCATCGACGTCGTCGCTGCACCCGTCCGTGCTGCCCATGATGACGCCATGGGAGCGTCGGGCGTGGGAAAGCGCCTCGACGACCAACGAGCTTCCCAGAGAAGCGCCGTAGCGCACTGCTGTGATAGGTGTGCGTGAGCCAAGACGATATCGAAACAAAACAAAAAAACAACAACTTTTTTAAATGCGTTTCCCATTGTCAGCGAGGTCTCTTTCCCTGCGCGGAAACGCGCGTCGCACTTACTGCGGTCGGTGACGTCTCCCCCCTCCCCCCCCGTGCACAAACTGCCTCTTGTTCTACAACATGTCATGTGCGTAAACATATCCCTCCCGGGAAACATACGAATCGAAGGAACCCTTGAAACCTGAACGGAGACAGACAACAGTGTTGGCTGTTTCAGCCTAGTAGCACCGCGGAGAGTAATTCTGCGTGAGTTTGACGGCTGCCGCAGATCAGACGACGTAGCGCACGTGCACTACCGGTGGCCATGACTTTCCTTTTTCCCTCTGGACTTGAACGTCAGCTGGAATGAAGGAACACACAATCGCACAACGCATCTTCATTTCTTGTCTTTCTTCTCACCGTTTCCCCCTTGTGAACGTGCTCTATAGATCCGAAGTCTTCCTCTCTTTACTTTTTCTATTTGTTCGTTTCCTTTGGCTATTGTTTAGCTTGATTTCGCATACGCCGTTGCCGTAGTTGTATTGCTACTTTCTGTATTGCCCACGTGACGCGTTTCAGTGCACTTGGTGAGTCGTACACACGGAAAAGAAGTAGAAACGAAGAAGCATCTGATTTTCTCCTTCGTCCTTCACACACATATTTCTATCCCAAACAGCAGCAAGTCCTAAAGAACGGTTTGCCGAACACACGACCCGCGTCAACGCAAGAGAAGAAAGGCAGGCAAAGAAAGGCAAACAGATAGAGACGTGAGCATCCATCAGAAGATTTCACTGTCTCACTGCTACCCTCGATCTTTTTCCCCTTCTTCTTTTTCTCCTCGTTTCACCTCATCTATTCCTCTAACAGACGTCACACACAAGGGACACACCATGCCGACCATTTTTGAGCTCAACACACGCTTCCAGAGCGGCGCCCCTGTGACGGAGGCCGAACTCGACCAGTGGGTCATGGAAAGCGACGTGGCGAATGCAGGGGGCTACTTCGCTGGCGACGCAGCGCAGGTGAACGCAGCCGTCAAGAATATCTCCAACATTGTGGTGACCAAGTACCTGAACAACCCCAACGTTGACGAGGTTCCCTTGCGCCGCAAGACCAAGTTCTGCCTGCTGCTCAATAATTTTGCCCTCTACCCCTCGGTGCGCGGTGTTCTGCTGGAGTCGCTGGACAGCCTCACGAACATCTTTGAGTCTTCCATTAAGGAGGAAGGCACGATGCCGTTTGACTCGGAGCTTGGCCGCATGTCGGAGCACGTGTTGGTGCTGCTGATGCGCGTCACGGATTACAAACTCAAGGCCGCCGCCGTGCACGAATTTGCCGAGGGCAACACCCAGTTTGCGATCCAGCTGCTGCTCGCGATCCTTCTCAAGGAGCCTCCCTATGAGTTTGCGCTGCGTTGCAACTGTATTAGTGGCCTGTACGGCTCCACCCAGCCCCAGGCCTTCTTCAACGCTGGCGAGGGCATCCAGGAGCACAGCTGCGCCAAGTTCACAGAGAAGGTGGACTTTATGCTCAACCTGATGCTGCGCCTGCAGGCCATGCAGGTGGTGAGCGATGTGCTGAGTGACGCGCTGGCCTCCTCGGGCGCCGAGGAGCTGTGCGCCGCAGGTTCGGCGGGGAATGGCTCCCGGTACCCCTGCGGCGTCGAGCCGACGATTGTGCGAGGGGTGAACAACATGATGAAGACCATCATGAACATCTTCAAGTTCTGCTCCCAGGGCGCCACCCAGTGGCGGCAGCACATTCTGCTCTCCACCACCTTCCTTGACGGCACTGTAGTCATGTACGTCCAGAGCCTTGCGACCGCCCTGCAGGACGCTCTGGCCAAGCCTGTCGTCACCGTCCCAGGCGACCTCGCCCAGTCCCTAAACCTTGCCTTCCGCTTTGGCACCTTCGCGTCCTACCACCTCGGCGAGGCCGCCGCGGAGCTGCGCATCTTCTGCACCTTCTTCCACGACCTCTTCAAGCTGTCCATCCGACCTGTCGTCATGAACGCGCAGCTGTCGGGCCAGTTCATGATGCTCTACACCAACCTGCTGCATTTCATGTGCAACGTGGACGCCCTCGCGGGGGACTCGCAGCTGCCCGATGACGAACTTCTGCCAGAGCTGCGGAGCGAGAGCCTAAAGGCCACCGTGGAGAACTTCATCAAGGTGGAAGTTGGCGGCTGTGGGCTTCCCTTCACGCAGGCCTGGCACACCCAGTTTCAGCGCGCTGACGCCGATGCGATGCTCGCCAAGGACTCTGTCACGTACCAAATCATTGACGACATGTTTACCGCGCTGGAGAAGCAGCTGGCTGCGTCGGCGGCTCCTCCCGCCCCTGCCGCTCCGGCAACGGTGGCCGCTGCCAGCGACAAGAAGTCGCGCCTCCTCGGCGACATGCCCTCGCTGAAGCCCAAGGCCTCTAACAAGGTGTCCATCGCCAAGGCAGCGGCCCCGGTCAAGGTGCAGCAGCGCATTCATGTGGTCAACGACAACACCGCTGGGGTCGACCCTTCGCTGCTCTGTGCCCTCACCGGCAACGTCATGAAGAACCCTGTGACGTCGCCCTACGGCAACACGTTTGAGAAGGAGGCGATTCTGAGCTGGCTGCAGCAGAATGGCTCGGTGTGCCCCATCACAGGGAAGCCCCTGACGGCGGAGCAGCTGACCCCCAATCAGGCCATCGCCAACAAGATTATGCAGCAGATGGTGACGCAGACCATGGCCGCACAGCCTCAGGCCGACGAAAATGACCTCTACAACTTTTAACGGATACCAAGGAAATGGAGAAGGAGAGGGGCTGGCACGCAAGCAGGCCAGCGGACAGACGGAGGGCTGCTCAGGGAATCATGCGCGCTCCTCGGAAGCTGGGGAGCCCCATCGCTGCTTTGTCAAAGCAGTACTGTGTGTGTGGACGTACAGTGTCCCTGGTTGCTGGAAAAGAGCTTGTCCCATCCCCCCCCTGTTAGCACAGCACTTGGCTGCGTGGACGGGAGAACACTGAACGGCTCTTTGATGACAAATTTCTTATTTCACCTTTTTGTGGATACCGATTTCATCTTCTCTTTTTTTCCCTTTCTTTGTGTGCGTGCTCCTTGTCTTTTTGGCGTCTCATGCACACGGATTGCACTCGTGGTGTCTTCTCTATTTTGTCGCGACTGTAAAGCGAACGGAAGAACAGTAACACATCAAAAAATATATATATTATTGACATGTCTTGTCATTTGTCTTCTTCATTGTTGACTCCTCCATGTAAGCTAATTCTTCGTGTGCTCCTGTTTTTTCTTTTTCCTTTTCGCTCGTCTTCTCCGCGCCACATGACCCTTTCTGCCTTCCCTTCTGCAAGAACTGCAGTACTACCGCATCGTTAGGGCACCTCCCTGGACGACGGAAGGGGAAGAAGCTGAGGGAAGGAATGGGGGGTCATGTTGAGTGCAAGTATAGAAACAAAGCATCACTCGCCACCACAGCCGACGTTTTTTTTTTTCTTCTTCTGGCCCTTCATTCGTGACAGGAAGACAGGCACCATATTATACCGACCGCTTTTTCCTTTGTAAAGTTACCTCTCCATCTCTCTGAGCGTCAGTTATCTTGGGCAGAGTGTCTGTTCATGAGCACAGCGATTGTGACACACGCACACACGCACACAAGCACACGTCTCTGCACTGCGCTTGTTGTCCCGCATCCCCCCAGGCTCCGTTCTGATCACACTCACACACACAGGCATACGCACAACGGACGCTTTACGCCTTTTCTCTCGTTCTCTTCTATTTGTTGTGTGTAATTGATGAGCCGCCCTTTCCCATCTGGCTCTAGTACTTGGTTTATCAAACGTCTGTTTGAGGCCCTTCTTTCGTTTGCGAGTTTGAAGAAGCAGTCAAGCCCTTTCCTGTGCTTCATATTGTGTTTATGCTGAACTGCACCTCGTTCTCGCGGAGTGCATCTGTCCAAACCCAAAACCAACTCGCAGAAAAACAAAAGGGGGAGGCGTGAGAAAACTTCAACGCACGACGCACGCCAGGGAACACAGACCTGAAGGAAAGAACCAGGATCCTTTCTACGTTTTCGCTTTTGAGGTCCCGTGCTTGACAGGCCCGCTCGGCGTTCGCCATCTGCAGGACCACAAATGTACTCAGCCATCGTCTTTTCCGCTCATGCTCCATCTTCCGGTTTAACCAACTCTGCAACAAAGAACTCCACGGGTGACAGAGAAAAAATGGAAGAAGGGGGAGACAAAGTTGAAGTAAGAGGAAAGCATGTGGGTGCAGGATTGTATTTCTCTCTAGGGACGCGTCTTCTGCAAAGCACACAAACAAAGCTCGCGTCTCTTTTCCACAGCACGTGCAAGGAAAAAATCGTGTTCGTAGGGGAAGCAATGAGCGAGATGATCCTGTACTTCTCCGCACGACTCGCTACCTGCTTCGCCACCCGACAATACCGCGATTCGTTGACGCCAGGTAGAGTTCCGGAGAATGGAAAGTGCGAAAGGATCACTGCAGCGGATCATGCCCACATGATGCGAAAGGAGCGTTCCTCCACCACAAGACCACCACAAGAGCACCACCATATGGGACATTCTTCCTTCCTCTTGAAACTTCTCGCCACGCCGTTGTGTTGTGTGGCGCTTTAGTGCATCGATTGATCCAACGGCGTATCCGCTCGTCATTGGCGCGGTGATCGCTATTTTTGTTGTTAGGTTTCCTTTCTCTTCATACGTGAGGGGAAGTTGCGTTGCACCACGCGTTTCCTCACTTGTTTCATCCTCCCGTGTTGTCCGCAGCACGGCCACACACACACACACGCGCGCACACTCATAAGCAGGCATTTCCATACTTCATAACCTTCCTCATTTTCACTCGTGGAACTCATTTCTGCCGTCCACTCCGGTGCCATGTCCAACCCTTACCAGCAATCCCCTGAGGACGCTGTGAAAGCTACCTCGAACGTCACAGAGGGCATCAAGCAGCAGCTCGACCATGCCCGCAAGAACCCCGAGAAGGAGCTCGGCATCACCAAGGAGGAGCTGCGCGCGCGCCAGAAGGAGGCCATGGCGCCGCGCAAGTTCACGAGCGGCGACACAAAGCGGGAGTTCGAGGTGAAGAGCTCCGCGCGTGCGCAACAGATCATGAACAAAGGCATCGACAAGATGCAGCGAGAGAAGCGGCAGCGCGAACTTAAGGATAGCATGAAAATTTTGCGCAAGTTTCAGATCGTCATTTCTGTCTTTGGCGTCATGTTTATGGGATGGATCGGTGTCGCGTACCTGCTCCCGCAGTACGCCGCCGTGCAGGAGCGCAACCGTCGCATGCAGATCCGGTACGACCGCGCGCAGGCACGGTTGGCTGAGCTCGCCAAGGAGAAGCAGTTGGACGTGGATGCGCTGCAGCCTGGTCTGGTGATGGTCACCCGGAAGGCTAAGGAAGACACGCCCAGCATCCAGTAGTCGCCCTGTGGGGGCCTCATCGCAACGCTTGCAATTCTCATCTTCTCCCACGTTGAGTCATACGGTGCGAGGACGTTGCTTTCTTCAGTTTCCCTCAATTCTTGTTCACATCAATGTCTACAAAAGAAGAAGAAGAATTAGTGAAAGGGGAGGACAACCGTGCTCCCATCTTGGAGCATCATTGCATGAGACAGTCATGTGTTCGTAGCCGCCTATGTGGCGCCTATTCAACGTGAATAGATCATATCTATTGTAACTTGCCACCACCTTCCACCGCACGGCCTCTCTCCTTGCCTTTTTTTTTTAAAAACTTGACGTTGGGGTTCTGCTCCTCTCCCAAGTCAATATAAGCCTCTTGTCCTTACTCCTTCACAAGCTTATTCACTCTCTGCAAACATATTTTTTCCTTCTATTTGAACATTTATTTTTGTCTGCAGTGGTAGCCCCGTCCCGGTTTTCATGTCCTCGCAGCGGCGTCGTCTGGGTGTGATTGGGGCCACCGTGCTGGTGGTGCTCCTGCTGCTGGCGGGCGCCTTCCCCGCAGTGGCCGACGCGACTTCCTCTGACGTCAACAAAGGGTCGCCCGTGGCCTTCCAGGCGGAGGTGTCCAAGATGCTGGACATCCTCATCAACTCCCTCTACACCAACCGCGCCATCTTCCTCCGCGAGCTGATCTCCAACGGCAGCGACGCGTTGGACAAGATCCGGGTGACCTACCTGAAGGCCCGAAAGGACCCCGTGAACGATGCGGGCGAGGCGCCAACGATGGACATCCGCATCGCCGCCAACGAAACCACCAAGCAGCTCGTGATTCGCGATGGTGGCGTCGGCATGACCAAGGACGAGTTGGCCGGTCACCTCGGTTCTCTTGGTACGTCGGGCACCAAGAAGTTTCTGGAGCAGCTGCAGGAGCAGGCTGCGGCGAATGCGGCGGGCGGCAATGGCAACAACCTCATTGGTCAGTTCGGTGTGGGCTTCTACTCCGTCTTCTTGGTCGCGGACCGCGTGCGTGTGGCGTCCAAGAGCGACGCGGACCCTACGCAGTACGTGTGGGAGTCCTCGGGCGACGGTCAGTTCTTTCTCTACGCCGACCCACGTGGCAACACCCTGGGTCGCGGCACCGAGATTACGATTGACCTCAAGCCCGACGCTGTGGAGTTTGCAAACGATGACCGCATCAAGAACACTATTCACCAGTACAGCGAGTTCATCAATTTTCCCATTTACGTTCACGAGGAGGTGAAGCAGCCCCAGGGTCGCCATGACGACAAGGACGGGGACGAAGATCTTGAGAACGGAAAGGAAGCTGTCGAGAAGACGTACACGTGGCGCCTCGTGAACGAGAACAAGCCCATCTGGACCCGCCCTCTCGGTGAGGTGACCGAGCAGGAGTACGACAGCTTCTACAAGTCCCTTGCGAGGGACTACAAGAGCCCGATGTACTACTCCCACTTCAAGCTCGACGGCGAGGTGCAGTTCGACTCTATCCTGTTTATCCCTCAGGAGCCGACCATGGACATGTTCATGGATGACACCGCCATGTCCAACAACATAAAGTTGTACGTGCGCCGTGTGTTTATCACAGACGAGTTCCGCGATTTACTGCCTCGCTACCTGAACTTTGTCCGCGGTGTTGTGGACAGCAACGATCTTCCCTTGAACGTGTCGCGCGAGGTGTTGCAGGAGAACCGTATTCTCCGCGTCATTAAGAAGAAACTTATTCGTAAGGCACTGCAGATGCTTTCCGACATTGCGGCCCAGGACGAGAACCTTGCCCAGCTGAATGCGACAGGAAAGCCCGTGAGTGAGCACAAGAGCCAGCCAGGGACGAAGCGGTTAACAGAGCCAACGTACACCACGTTCTGGGAACGATTCGGCAAGCACATTCGCTACGGCATTCTCCAGGACAGCAACAACCGCGGCCGCCTCACCAAGCTGCTGCGGTACAAGACCAGCAAGAGCGAAGGGGAGTACGTGAGCCTGGAGGCCTACCAGTCCCGCATGCAGCCAGGGCAGAAGGGCATCTACTACCTCTCTGGCGACTCGGTCAGCAAGATTAAGCAGTCCCCTGTGCTGCAGGACGCGGTGCAGCGCGACGTTGAGGTGCTCTTCATGACGGACGCCATTGACGAGTACGTGGTGGCTCAGGTCCCGGATTTTGGCGGCAAGAAACTCATCAACTTGGCAAAGGAGGGCGTGCAGTTTGACGACGCGGACACCCGTCAGCGCGCGATTGCCAAGAAGCGGGACGAGCGCTACGCGGACTTTCTCGAGACCCTGCGCTCTCTGATTGGCTACAAGGAGGTGAAGAAGGTGGTGCTGACGAAGCGGTTCACGACGGAGGCCTTTATCCTCTCTTCTGGCGAGCACCAGATGACCGCCCGCTTGGCCAACATTGTCCGTGGACAGGCCATGGGCTTTGACGCGATGCCGATCCGCACGGAGCGGGTGCTTGAGGTGAACTACCGCCATCCGCTTGTGGACGAGATGTTCCGTCGGCTCAGCGTCGACAGCGATGACGCGGTCGCCAAGGACCTTGCCTGGGTGTTGTACGACACCGCCAGCCTGCAGGCCGAGTTCCCTATCAAAAACATCGCTGATTACGCCAAGCGAGTGAACCGTCTGCTGAGGAGCAGCGTAGACATTGAGGCGGACGACGCACTGCTGCCCACCGACGACGCCGACTACCTCGAGGCCATTGAGGAGGAAGAGCGCCGGCGGGAGCAGGAGGGCCACCAGGCGGGCGGCGAGACAGACACCGAGGAGGGCGAGGAGGAGGACGCGGGTCTGAGCGAGGAGGACGTCGCCGCGTTTGACGATGATGGCGAGGATCTGTAAGGTGTCGCTCTTCTGTGTGTGCGTGTGGGATGTCTTTCCACCTTCTTTTATTCGCCTCTCATCGGCAGCTTCCATCAGCCGGCAATTCAGTGTACAGCGCTCATGCGAAACAAAAACAACAACAAAAACAACAATATCGAAAGAAAACACGCACACGCCTTTTGTCTCATCTGGTCGATCACGTGAGCACGTCGCATGTACCCTGCCCTCTTCTTTCACGCTGTCCTCTCCACATCGTAGTATGACTGGACAAAGATAGGGACGGAGAGAAAGAGGTTAGGCATACGCACAGGTAACGTACCCTTGGGCTTTCATTTTTTTTTTTCTTTGTCGTCTTTGATCACTCTTCGCACCTTTCTTCTCGATGGCTTCTGGCCAGCATTCGCTGGGAGAGACCATTTTTTTTTATCTCTTGGAAAACGTGACGATGATGTGACTGTTTGGAGAAGCATAAGCATCATGTTTCTTGTCTTGCAGTTCCTAATGGATGTTCCCAAAGAAAAAAAAATAATAACAATTTGTACCACACGATTCACCTACATCATTGTGAACGCACACGCATGCGCTCGAACAGCGCGGTCCAAAAGGAAATCGGTGAAACCCCTCATGAACCGTTTGGGTAGGAGCGCGCGTGTGAGCAGATGGAGGAGGTCAAGAGAAGATACCAATCGTAATAACATGAACAGACCTGCAGACTTCATGCTAAGGAAGTGATATTCACACCACCTCGTGGGTGCCGGTTAAGTGTTGCTGATGGGTTAGGCCCAATTTAAAAAAAGACGTGAAACACACACTGCACCAGGCGCTGCTTTCGCACAACATGTATGATGGCTATTCACATCTTACCTTCCTCTTCACCCCCTGACTTCTTTGTTTCACTTTGATAACCGCAACACGAACCAGAAAAGAGGAGGAAAAAAACACAAACTTTGAAAGAAGCCGGTGTTGCAAAACACGAGTTTCTCATCACATCCTTTTTTGTTTTGTTTTGCACATTCCTGTTAGCCGCAACTCCTTTCTTTCTCCCTCTCTCCCTGTCTCTCATTTGCTTGCACTTGTGTGTGTGTGTGTGTTTGTGCGACTCCTCCAGTGTTTCCCTTCTTGTGACGGGCTCACTTCTCTACCTCCACGGACCATTGTGAAACTGCTGTGTGTGTGTGTGCTGCCTAGCCTACATACCACCCTTTGTAGATGCCTTCCTCGAAGCAAGCGGATGGCTCATCAGCGAGCTCGGCTCTGCCCCGCAAGCTGCAGGGCCTGACGGCGCGTACGGAGGTGTTGGAGCAGACCAAGGCTGACCGGCTGCTCGCAGCCGCCTCCTCAAGGAAGCGTGGCGCCAGTGCGTTGCTGCAGAGCCAAACCACCGTCGCAGCAGCACCGGCTGGGGAGGCGCTGCCACGCGAGTCCATCGCCGCCCTCTACGGCCTCGCCACCCGCTTGCACTCCTCGCACCTTGTCTACCACGCGAAGAGCATTGAGACGAGCGCGGAGAAGCACGTGACGACGGATCAGATTTGGGGCCAGATGTCGGTGCTGCTGCGGCCTGTGCTGCGACGGCTGCAGGACAATGTGCGTCACGCTGAACGAGTCTACGGCGGCCGGGCAGGCAAGTCCGGCGCGACCGCGGGCAGCAGCAGTGGCGGCAGCCGCAAGCCACAGGCACGCGCAAGCGATGACGAGGATTCAGACGGCGACAGCAACGGCGGCGCAGAGGATGCGGATGCACAGCGTGCCACCAAGGCCCTTGCCGGCGCGGACAGCCTCTCGGACCTTAGCGAGGACGACCTCGACGACGCGATTGCCACACTCCTGAAGGAGCAGAAGCGCAGGAAACAAGCCAAGGCACAGAAGCGCCAGAGCGGCAGCAACGGCGACGACGCGTGGCGCTATGCCTTTGGCAAAGGCGGTGAAGAAGACGATGAGGAGGACGATGATGAGGAGGGCGGCGATCGTGCTCCTGACATGGACGACTGGGGCGATGGCGAGGACGCGCGCGGGGACGAGGGTGATGACATTGACGGGCGCATGCTCGATCGCAACGCGCGGGCCATGCGCGCTGCTGCCGCGGGCGATGCGGAAGAGGACGAAGACGACGCCGCGGAGGAGGAGCTCGCGGCGCTGAAGGAAATGTACGGCGACGACTTTGAGGACGACGGCGAGGGCATGCTCGGTGGGGAGGAGGAGGACCCTGACCTTGAAGAGGACCTCTACTACGACGACCCTGCCCGGGACGGCGACGCCGCGTTTGCGGAGGACGAGGACCGGTACTACAATGAGGAGCGTGACGGCGCAAGGTTCTGGGGCAAGGATGATATGCTGAACGAGGAGGAGGCGCTGCACTCGTACGGAGGCGAGGTGGATGGCGAGATGCCTGAGGATCCAACGCAGGTGGGCCTGGGGGGCGGTATCGGTGACAATGACGCAGGGGAACCAGTGGACGAGGAGCTTGAGCGCGCGCTGGCGGACCCCAACCTCACCGAGCTGGAGCGGGAAAGACTGCTGGAAAAGAAACACGTGGAGAAGCTGGAGCAGCAACGCCTCTTTGGGACGGACTGGGCCATGGCTGGTGAAACCGCTGCGACGCGTCGTCCGCGTGAGGCCTTGCTGGACGTTGACGACCTCGAATTCGACTACGGCATGAAGGCAGTCCCTGTCATTACCGAGGCCTTCACGGCAAAGCTGGAGGACCGCATTAAGCAGCGCATTCTTGATAAACGCTACGATGACGTGCAGCGTCGCGCGGCCTTCACGACGGCCGACGATCTTGTCACGACCCGCAAGGATGCCGCGCTCGACTCGGAGAAGTCAAAGCTGTCCCTGATGGATCTCTACGAGAAGGAGTACATGGAGAAGATGCGTCTGGCGGAGGAGGCGGCCGGGGCAGGCGCACCCAGCGCGGAACCACTGACCGAGATTGAGCGGGACGAGCTCCGCGCCATCAACATGTGGAAGCGCCTCTCCCAGCACCTGGACGCTCTTAGCAACTTCTACTACACCCCTAAACCTGTGCAGCAGGACCTGGAGGCACGTGTGCGCGCCGTCGATGGCGCCGCGCCTGCCATCACACTGGAGAGCGTCGGTAACTTCGCCGCTAGCCGGGAGAGTGCCCTCGCCCCACAGGACCTCTACCGTGGCAGCTCTCGCAAGTTTGCGGACGTAGGCTCGGAAGAAATGAAGCCGGAAGAGCGGCGTGCGCTGCGTCGGGCGAAGAAGGAGGAAGGGAAGAAATTCACCGAACGCAAGGAGCAGCGCAAGCAGCAGCAGATAAAAGCCAAGGAAGCCATGAAGAAGGTACAGGCGGCCTAGTGCGATCACGAGGGACTCCCTTTCTCGTCTCACCCTGTCCCGAGCATTGGCGCGCTGTGCTCCTTTCATTCTTTTTCTTTTGCCTTCTTTTTTTTTTTATGTTACCTCCTTTACCCTTAAATGCTTCGATTAAACGTTAACATTAAACCAAACTCCAACATATTCGGCTGACTTAAAGCAATACTGACCAAGTAACCCAGCCTCGAGATCGATCATCGCGGTGAAGACGTCACAGTGGAAGGGAGACGAATGAAGCACAAACAGAGGGTATGTCGTGCCGCCTCAGCAACCGTGAGCGTAGCGGTGAGGCTAGGGGCGCTCGTTTCTCGATGCTGGATGCTTGTTCACGACGCCCCTCTTCGTGCTCCCCTCGTTCATGCACACGCAGAAAACAATTCCATCGTGCGAAGGAATGTATTTCCCACCGCACGACTCTTCTCCTCACAGAAGCGGGTGTACACAGACTCATACGCTACGCTAGCGTTGAGGACTAGGCGAACTTCTACCTTATGTTGAGGGCTACCTGAACTCAAGAGCGAACCTTTCACGACGTCAACGTTTTCCTCCACCTGCTATTCTTCCTTTGTACGACCAACAAGTCACGAGACATCCCCCCACGGTTACTGTACTCCCTTTCACACGGACGGACACATACCTGTCATTCCCCCCTTCTTCAAGGCTCTTTTTTTTTTTTTTTTCGTTTCCACCTGCCTTCACCCCTTAGATTCTTCACCTTCACCTTTTCGTCTTCTTACACAAACGTTGGCACTCTGATATATTACTGTAAAGTGAGGGGAAAAGACAGCCCTGCGAACTCATTCTCACATTGCCAAAATTATCCAAGAGTCCACACCACAATTCCCACCTCTTGATCCCCTTTTCTGTCACAAGGAGAAACAGCGTAAAGTGATAGGAAAGGATAGCGGGACCTCTGTTTGTGCTCGCAGCTATTGTATTGCGCTCTCACTCTCTCTTCGTTGTGCGTTCCAAAAAAGAAAAAGAAAAGGAAATATGACTAGGTTGGTTCCCGCCACCACCCCGCGGGTGCAGTCTCGAGAGGACTTTGAGGGCGACTTGCGGCGAGTCGCTGCTGCACAGTCCAGCACTCCTGCAGAGGCACGCCACACGTGGATTGCCGAGAAGGACGAGGAGCCATCTTTGGTGTGGACAGCACCTACCACGGCACCGTCAACGTCGGCGCACCACAGCCCCAGGAAATCGGATTGGGAGGCGAATACCGTCTGCCCACGTCCGCGCACCTTCCTGCCCGTAGAACCAGAACCCTCGGCATCGACCGCGGTCGCAGGGGCGGCGCGTGCCCTCGACGCGATTGTCCTCATCTCTGACGATGATGACGGCGACGTAGACGTTGCATCGAGCACGCAACCGGTGCGGACCGCCACACGCAAGCGCTCTCGCTCCATCAACGGCGTGTCGCCTTCACTCACCCCTCCTGCGAAGAGCACAAGGCGCGACCGGGGGCCCACCACAGCACAGCCTTCGAATCCTCGAACGGTGGCAGCGAAGACCGCAGCAGCCTCTGCTTCTCCCTCTCCCGCACGAGATGGGAACGGTGCCTCCGCCGTCGCCTGCAGCCCCGCCGCCAGGAGCAGCACAAGCAGCAGTGTGCAGATTCTCAGCCAGGCCGCACCCAAATCGGGTAAGCTCCCTGGACAGCAGCGCCGCGCCGGAAGCCAAGGTGCGGCGCGACAGACCTCGATCGAAGATTTTCTCCGGCCTACTAGCCATTAACAGACAGGAGTTGCGCGCTTGTGTCTCGTCTGTTCTCATCGCTTCTTGGAACAACAACAACAACCGTTTCATGCGTCGGAAGGCGAAGATACCTTCTTTCCGCAGCCACACCAAGAAAGAGCTCACCGAATGCTCCGATCTGTGTTCGATCGTTATATATTCATTTGTGTGCGTCATCCGTCAAGTGTGCTCTGCTTTCTCACCCCTTCTTCTTTTCTGTACTGTACCTTCACCTTCCTTCTTTTGTTGGCATCCCATGGGACTTTCATCTTTCGGGAAAACGCTCATGACAGGTTTGCCAGCACACGCTCCGCACACCTCCACACATGCACACCCACAGGTAAAAAAGAAAAAAAAAAGAAAACGACGTACCAATACTCGGAGAAATAATGGGAGAAACGAAGCATTTGAGCGTATCGCAAGGGAGTGAGAGAGAAAACTGGAAACGATATATGCCAAAGAAAACGAGAGAAGCATGGAACAAACTTGTGGCGAAGCGTCCTTCTATCCTCCCGCCGCGTCATGGAATGTGCTCGTCGTTGCTCTCCTTTCCCCCTGCTCGAGCCCCACCACTCCAATGGCATCATGGGGAGGGAAGGCACTACCGCATGGGACTCGGATGAAGGGGAGGAGGAAGAACACCAAGCAGCACCACAGCAATCCTCATTTCCCTCTCACGACTTTGTCCTTCAGTTTAGTTTCCGTCAAAACATTAAGTATTCTGGAGCTTTACTGTTGTTATTGGGGTAGGGAACGCAACAAAGCCGTGTTGTGGTAGGAACACCACACATCATCGGTGAATCGATAGCGTTCCAGCACCTCTCTAGCACCTACACCCTCTCAACGTTTTTCAATCTCTGAAAAGAAAAGGTTAGTGCTGCGCTTCTCGCTGGCGAGTGAGGGGATAGAAAGCAGTCCGTTGCCTGCAGTTGCGCATCCACAGTGCGTGCTTGGCGTACGAAGGTTTGGGCGGTTTCTGTTATCCAGTACCTTACTCTTCTTTTGTCTTCCTTTGTGAACCAAATCAAATTGAATCTGTGCTTCCTTCCTTTCTTTCTTTAACTTTTCTTGTCGTGCTCCCTTGCACGCGGAGCGCGAAGCACCCGCCAGAAGAAAAAAACAAACAAACAATCTAAACAACATTCACGCACCGCCCAGCTGCCTCCAGCTGAGTTAGTCGCAATGAACGGTGCCATGAACCCGTTCTCGGAGGCGAGCATGACCTCCCTCTACGCGGACGACGACTCCGTCGCCGATCGCCGCCGAGAATTTGCCAAGTTCACCAGCGCCGGTTCCACTGAGGCGGCGGACCGCACGGGCCTGTGTGGCCGCAGCCGCCGATGCAACCTCATCGCCGCGGTTGCCGTTGGGGCCGCCGTCGTAGTCCTTGCGCTAGGACTGGGCCTGGGGCTGGGCCTCGGCCTGCGTGGCCGTGACGCCACGGACAATGACGATGGGCAGGGTAACGGCGGCTCCACCACCGCCCCTGACTTCAGCATGGAGGACGTGAGGACGTCGGTGGTCTCTAGCACCGGAGGTAAAGGCTTCCTCGAAGGAGTGCTGTCGTACGGCGATGCTACAACAACCAAGATTATCGACGCACGTGCCGATGCCGCAGGCTACACCATTCGTTTCGGCCCCTCCGATGCAGGGGACGCCTCGATCACGGACTGCGCTGCGGAGTGCCCCGTTCGGCAAGACGGCACGTCAGCGGACAACGCCTTGGCGCACGTGGTCTTCGCCGCAACGCAGCTTGCGTTGGCCACGTACGACGCCAGCAAAGATACCATTATCGTAGAGGACTACGCTCCGTTTGAGGCAGATGTGCGGGTGCTTATGTGGCCAGGCAACCCTGATGCGTTTGTCGCCTGGCGTGGTCGTCGCTCGCAGGATATGCTCCGGGGCATCTACGATGGCGTGGCGAAGTTCTTCGTTTGCCCGCAGACTGGCGGTGTGGACGCCACGGAAGTCACGGACGCTACCCTGTACCGGCAAGTAAAGGAGCTCTTTAACACGTCGTGGTACAGCGACCTGCTAGATGCGGAGATGCTGGCGACCGTCGACAGTGCGAGCGATGCGCTCCCGCAGCAATCTGTGGACCAACAGGCGCTCCTCTCCCGGACGTACGTGCCTGATACTTCCAATCAGTGCAATGAAGTGTCCCGCGCTGTCACGGGCTCGTCCTCTGTGCGACTGTGGATCTCGTCCGCGTTCGCGTCGTGGTACGACGTTGTCTTCAACGCGGATTCCGTGACTATCACCGTAAAGGACTCCCAGATGAACCAGTTCTTCACCGGCATTGTTCTTGTCTGCCGCTGCCCCTCAGGCCGGCTGCACCGCACCTTCTTCCTCGACGTCGCTGTGATTGCCTTCCAGGATTACCACGAGTGTGCCCTGACCAGTGTCACCTACGGCCTCGGCTCGGCCACCAACACCGCCGGTGGGCACCCGTTGGTGCGGACCTACTTCACACCCGTCTTTCTGTTTGGCATCACTGTGCTGGAGAATGCAACTGAACTAGGGGAGAAGACGTGCGCCAAGCACACGGGCGGTGCGTCGTTGCTGCGCTGTGCCTTTGCCGCCAGCGTGGCGGGAGGAACGGAGGGGGTGGCGCCCGATACGACGGGGTGTGATGCGTACGGCTGAGGAGGAGAGGGGGTGGAGGGTGAGATGGGGGTGGCACGAGGGGAACGGCACATTGACAATTAAAAAAAAAAAAAAAGGAAGACAAAAAAAGAGAATGCTTCATGCGTACGGCGATTGCGACCTTACGATGCACCTCCCCCCCCCTTTGCTTCCTGCCTCCCCCTTATCTCCGCCATCTCCCGAACGTGGATCATATGACTTCACACCTTATGGTGCTGTATTCCATCACGTTCTGCGCTCTTCTCCGGGCGCTTCCCTCGTTCGATATTTGCTCATTTTTTTCTCTCTTTCTCTCGCTCGCCTCTTTCAACGGACTCTGCTTTTTTTTTTTCTCTTGCTTTTCTTTGTGGATGTTTTTCTTGGACTTCTCATCCGCTTTGCGTATCAGTGTTGTTGTTGCGTGTGTGATGAACATGCCGAGTGTTAGTCCACCAGCATTGTGTACTCGCATTAATATTTCCCCTCTGCCTTCCTCACTTCCTCACTTCTCGCGTCGCTGCTGTTTTTTCTTTTTGAATCTACTTCTTCCATCTTCTGTGTAAGACTCCGTGGGACGAAGTCAGCGTCAGATGTGGAGTCCAGCTTGGCCTACTCACCTTGGTGTATTGACTTCTGTGAACTTGGACATGACGAGATAAAAAAATAATAATACGCATGCATCCTCCCTTTTCTCTTTTATCAACAACTGGCTTGCTTTGAAAAAACATTTGTTGGCCTTCACGCATAAGCTGCCCTTAGACTCTTTCTTCATTCATTCTTCCCTCTCCTTTCAGTTTTTTTTTTCTTCTTGCTGGTTGACCTTTTCGCCTGCTTTGTGATGTTTACCGCAACGGGCCGTTCGACAAGAGAAGAGAAAGTGAAACATGATCGCCACCGAGCTGTCTTGGGCTCCTTTTCGCTTCCTCTGCTGTCCTCTTTGGGGTATGCTTTTCTTCTTTATCCCTCTCTTTCCCTCGTCGCCATCCGGTAAACCTCTCTTACTGTGTGCTTTAGTGCAACCTCTCAGGCGATTCTCCTTTTTAAAATACTTATAATTTCTCCATTCCCGACTCTCTCTCTCTCTATTTACCCTTCTTGTAAATTCCTGACGTGATTTGTTAAAATTCCTGCTGAGCAATATTTTATTCATCCCCACACCGCGTTCAGCATGCCAAATATGAGCGGCAGGGAGAGTGGGACTGCTGCAACGCCATCATCCTATCAGCGCATCCGCGCTACCGATACAAAGCCAACAAGCATCGGCATGACCTGTACACAACTCATAGTGAACGCCCTTATGCAGTATGTGAGGGTGGAAGTTGGGCACATGGAAGGAAGGAACAGGTGCCTTGCCATGTTCCTCAACAAAGGTGACAGCGTAGGGGCAACACACACCATTGTAGCACATGGAATTGCGAGGAAGGCAGGGAAGTATGCGGTGCCAAGGCTAGTGAGCAAGGCGTTGCGTAAGGAACGCGTTGCAAGCCACCTGGCACAGATCCACGTGCTTTCTATGAGCAGATACGTCGATGCAAAGAGCACACTGCTGACGAATTTTCATCACTGCACCTTCTTGCCTTCTTTAACGCAGAACGTCATTTTTTAAAAAAAAATAATCCCTGCCCATCTCAGTTCAACGGTGTGTTTCGCGTTGAGGAGAGCTTCGCTCCGCTCCACAGTCCACATATTCGCTGCCATCCCTAGCGCTTTTCTTTTCTCTTTTTTTTCGCTGTTCCCCTTTGAGGCCTCAGCCGTGCATTGGTCGCCATCACAAAACACACTGTTAGGCCAACGACAACACTAAACTCATTTCACTTTACACCACTTCCCCCCCCTTCCCCCTTTCTCCATCTTAACGTGCGAGCGATGCCCTCCTTCCAGCTTCACCCCGGCTTTGCTGGGCAGTCGATCCGCTGCAACCCCTGGCAGCCTACACAGTTCATCATCGGCGCCTCCCAACACTTTGGTGTGGTGGGCTCAGGCAAAGTTTATGTGGTGAACACAGCGCCGGGCTTCGCGCCGAACTCGCAGGTGGCGCCGCTGGCCTGCTGGGGCACCTCGGACGGTGCCTTTGACGCCTGCTTTAGCGAGGTCGACCAGGACACGGTCGTGGTAGGGTGTGGCGACGGCGTGAAGCTCTACAAGACGTCGCAGGTGGCCAATCGTGATGGGGCGATGCCCCTCATTCACAACATGGAGCACCAGGCAGAGGTGTCCTGCGTGTGCTGGAACTCGGGCAAGCGGGACTCCTTCTTCTCAGGCAGCTGGGACACCACCGTCAAGATGTACAGCGCTGTGAACCCGCAGGCAAGTGTCATCACCATGGCTGAGCACTTCAAAGAGGTGTACGAGGTCGCCACGACGGCGCGGAGCCCGTCGTCGATTTTGTCGTGCTCTGGGGATGGCACCTGGAAGCTGTGGGATACGCGCAGCCCACAGCGCGCCGTCATGACTCAACTCGCGCACCAGAACCAAATTGTGCTTTCCATTGACTTCAACAAGCACGACCCTAACATCTTCGCCACGGGCGGCGTCGATCGCACTGTGCGCCTATGGGACGCGCGGAAGCCTGCGCAACCGCTGGCCTCGCTGCCTGGCCATGAGCAGGCCTGCCGGCGCGTGCGCTTCTCTCCGCACAGCCGCACCCTGATGGCCTCCGCGGGCTACGACATGCGCGTCTGTGTGTGGGACCTCAACCAACCGCAGCGACCCATGACCGCGCGCTATCAACATCACCGCGAGTTCGTGGTGGGACTGGAGTGGTCCATGGCCGCGCCGAATACGCTGGCCACGGCGTCGTTTGATGGCACGTGCTTCTTCTTGGCAGTTGGACAGACACCGACGCCGTCGGCACCGGCGCAGCCTCTGCCGCAGGCCATGCCGCCTCCTCGGTTGCCCCGGCCGCCCCGGACCAAGGTGCTTCCCGGACTTCCCCAGCCTGTCCCTCCCATGGGCGGTCGCATGAGCCCGCCACCGCTTCCCCCAATGCCGCGGTCCCCTCGGTAGGCGGAACCTCCTCCTCCTCCATCTCCTCCATCCCCTCCCCTTTCCTGGTTGACCTTGACCGAGGCGTTCTTTCAAATACCGAAAAGAAAATGAGTAAAACGAAAGACACATCCAGTAGCAGCCACGGGCCACGAGATGAGTGTAAGCGGTGCCTCTGCTCATCTTACGTCCTTTTTTTTTGATGTTGTTGGACGCTCTCGCATGCGATCTGCGGTCTGATGGACAGGCGCACATATATGGCTCTTCTTCCAAGCACTTGTGCTCTGATGAGAGGTTTCTGGGGTGGACGAGCGCGCGTTGTAGGTGCTGCGTATTCTCAAAAGAGAAGAACTCGAGTCAACTACGGAAATGAGTGGGAGTGTGGGGTGCCGACAGGAGGAAACAGAGGCGTTCCTCCAACCGGTTGTCAATAAACCCTTCAAAAGAAAGTAATCCACAAGAATGCTCTGTTCGTTTCATCACAATCACCAAGAAGTGTTGAATGAGAGAAAGAGAGAGAGAGAGAGGGAGGAGAACACGACGGGCTTCAGTGCGTCCATATGTGCTCCTCCGTGCAGACCTGGTTCCGTCTGCATAGACGCGGAGCGTATCACAGTCGACCAAGCGGAAAGGGCCATCATGGGTGTCCCGGCTGGCGCAGGCGAAGGAATTGCATGGATACCGTGGCTGCTTCTCGAATGTGTTCCATAGATGCAATCAACCGTCACATTCTTCTTTTGCCCGTACCCCGCACGCCTTTATTACTTCCATTCTTCTTATTAGTCCACATGCTCCATCCACAATCAGCTACAGGAGCACTATAGTTACAGGAAGCGAGCACTGCGTAAAAAGAAATTTCCATACCTTTTTTTTTTCTTTTCCATCGTCTCTGTGCGCACCATGCAAGCCAAGCAGCCTCGCACTGCCTCGAAGCAGCGGCGGCGGCATGACCGCAACGTCACGCGTACCGCCTACTCGGTGCAGGATCGCCGACAGAATGCCCGCGTTCTGCAGGCCACGGAGCAGCGGCGCGCACAGCTCTGCCCGCTCACCACACATGACGTTGCCACCCGCCTGCATCAGGTGCGTGCCGCGCCGACGACGGTGCTCGACGACACCAGCGCCTCTGATCGTGTCCGTTTCAGCCGTCCATCGTCGCGCCCCCTTCAGCCTTCCCCTACGGCGGGCGGAGAGGACGCAGGGTCTGTGAGCCCGTCACCCTCTCGGGACGCGGTGCCTGCGGAGGAGGCACCGGGCGCGAGTCACCCCGCACCGCGCGACTATGACGAGTGGATCGCCCAGGGCTGCCCCACCGCTCCTTGGGCCACCTTGCTTGCCACGGACTTGTACATGAGGGAGGAGGCAGATAAGGCCTTTCTCTCCATGAAGTACAGCTTGCGGAAGGCGACTCCGCTGGCCACGACACCAGGCGCTGACTCCTCCGTGTCTTCCTCCGTGGCAGCGGTGGCGCAGACAGCGACGGGTGCGCGGGTGGGTGAGGTGCCTCTGCAGCCACAGCGGCAGCTGACGGCCAGGGAGAAGACCTATGGCACCAGTGGTAGTCGGCGTCACGGGAGCGAGCAAGTATCACACGCAACCACGACGGTGCGCTTTGACGAGGACACGATACGCGCAACGCAGCACGGTGGAATTCGAAAGCACTGGTAATCGTATTCCTTCCACGCTGTCCTTCCCAGCACTTGAATTAATGCAGCCTGCATTGCGCACAAATTTTTGCTTTTTGTTTTTTTTTCCTTGGAGGCGAATACCCCTCATACCAGCACCTTTATTCGGATTCACCCTGTATTTTCCCCCGCTCTATGCCTATGGAACTCCACGTTCTTCATGTATGTCACCCACTCGCATGTTGCACCCCCCTCAAAAAAAAAAAAACAAACAACAACAAGAACAACAACAACAAAAAACAAGAAGAAAATGAAAGAAGAGGTCCTGGTCAAGCGTGCAGAGGTAAAGGAGTTGCAATGTTGTATCCGAAGAAGAGGGGACTAACGTCTTCTAGCATTTGACCCAGCGGTGCCTTGTATGGGCGCGTGTCCAATGTTGTTTTCCAAGGTTTGCTGCTGCTTTTCCTCCTTCAAAACACACACACACAAAAAAAAAATACTAAATAAAAACAAACAAACCCGCGGAAATAACAGGTTCATGCGACCAAGAAAGTCTACTCAATTTTCTTTGATTCGCCAAAGACAGGTCTGTAGAATCACGCGGCACCAGTTTTTGCGTTTCCTCACTTTCTATTTGTTATCCCTAGAGTGGAGCGTAAGAGCGCACCTTTGTCTTTCAGCGACTGTAACGATCAAACGCGTGGGGAGAAGCAACTTTTTTTTTTTCCCATTTTCTAAAAAACCTCCTTCCAACTATCGTCTCGTCAATTCTTCCGACATGTCCGCCTCACGCACGGCCACGGCCAAGCGTGAGAGCAGCGTGGCGAGCGCCGACACAGACAGTCAGGAGCTGCCCACCGTGCTGCTGCTGGGAGGGCTTGGTACGCTGGGCATCCATATACTCAAGTACCTCGTAGATTTTCACCTGGCGGAGTACATCCGCGTGGTGGACAAGCGCGTGCCCGCTATCTGCGACCTCGCGCCCGTCTTCCTGACGGCGCTGGCCTCACCAGAGGTGGAGTTTATGCAGGCCGATGTGTCGGTGCCGCGGCACATTGAGCGCGCCTTCGCGATGCCGAGCCACCTACCCACGCGAGAGGGCACCAAGGAGGCGTCTAGCACCGCCTTCACCATCATTGTCAACGCCGCGGCGGAGACCGGCCACGGGTACCTGGACGCCGTCTACGAGCAGAACATTCTAGAGGTGCGGCAACGATGCGCGGCGGCGGCATCGGCGGCGGCAACACCGTCCAAAGGGACTGGAACTGGTGTGGGCGGCGGCTGCGAATGCTACGTGGAGGTGAGCTCTGCAGAGGTGTACGACTGCGGAGGGGAGCATCCGACCAAGCCAGCGACGGAGGCGGCCGGGGTGCTGACGCCCTGGACGACACCCGCGCGCTACCACCTGGCGGCGGAGCAGTACCTGCAGAGCCCTGCCTGCGCGTCGCTGCCGTGGCTGATTGTGAGGCTGCCTACCGTCTACGGCCCTGCGGACAAGTGCGGGCTGATGCCCCGCATCGCCTGCGCCGCTACGTACGCGCGCACAGGGGAAAAAATGGAGCTACTATGGGGGAGCCGGCTGCGTGTGAATACGGTGCACGCACAGGACGCCGCCTCTGCGATTTGGCATCTTGCCTGCACAGGCCACACCCACGAAGTATACAATATCTGCGATGATGGCGACACCAGCCAGGGGAGCTTGAATGCGTTGCTAGGGGATCTGTTCGGCATCCAGACAGGGTTCTACAGCCAGGTCATGTCCAAGATAGCCGGCGCGCGAATCCGGCAGCTCGCGGAGGAGGCCAACGCAGGGCACATGCAGGTGTGGAATGAAATGCTGCGCGAGGCGGGCATCGCCGTCACGTGCATCTCCCCGTATGTTGAAGCAGAGTTGCTGGCGAACAAGAGCGTGTACATTGACAACAGCAAGCTGAAAGCGCTGGGTTTCACGTTCAGCTGTCCTAGGGTAACCAAGGAGCTCTTGCAGGATGCTATTGAATATTGGACTGCCATGCGTCTATTCCCGCCGCGTGAGGTGATTTACCGAGTCAGCGCGTGAAAAGATGAGGGTGGCCTGCGCAGGTGAACCAGACCCACCTTCTCCTATACTCTTTTTTTTTTGTTTCCTGTTGAATCTGTTTGTCACTGACAAATGCCCCCCTCTTCACATCGAAGTGGTTCTAGCCGCATCCCACGCTGAGGTACGTGACGTTGAGGGGAAATGCACGTCGATACCCTGAAGGACAAGAGGGGGGGGGGGGGACAACAAATCAAATTTTACCAGCTGATCTGTTCATGTGTGACAAGGCCAGATGCCACATCGCATGAGATGCAAGATCCCAGCACTTCTGGAAGAAACGAAAAGCTCACTGCGGATTGACATCGTAGTGGAACTAGCAGCCGCGAGATAGGAAGCGGACAACGACGACCACCACACTTGGGGAGAATACACGATGGTATTTGTGAATAAGATCCGTACTCCCCTCACTTCATGCCACTTCACCTGGTTGTCTCTCACACTTGTCGATGCCTCTCCCTCCGCCTCCTGCATCCGCACAAATGGCTTGCTTAGCAACACAGCAAGCAGCGTCTTTTTTTTCTTTTCCCTTTCCTCTACTACCGCGAAGCAAGCGAAGAGGTAACGGAACGGTCTTCCGCAAAGCACAGCTCCACGTATCTACGCTTTACACGACATAAAACATATAAGCGGGTATCGTTAGTTTATTTCCGCCCGTATCCCTCACCTCCCCATGTTCCGCCTCTGCTTCCCGCTGCGGGCGCTGCCCACGGATAAGAAGGCCTTCATGGAGCTTGTCAAGACCCTGCGTTACCGCACGGAGGCCCCTATCAGCGACTGCTCTGCGGCGCTGAAGGAGACGGACGGCGACCTTGACGCGGCGATGCAGGTGCTGCGCAAGCGTGGCGCGGCGCGGGCCATGAAGAAGGGCGACCGCATCACAGAGCACGGCTTCGTGGTGAGCTGCGTCAGCCCGAACCCAGCCCACGGCGCCGCCATTGTGACGGTGTGCAGCGAGACGGACTTTGCCGCCCGCAACACGCACTTCCAGCAAACCTGCCTTAAGGTGAAGCAGTCGTTTGAGAAGATGATGGAGGAGAGCCAGGGCAAGGTGCTCGCGGATGCCGAGGCGGCCGCCAAGGCCCTCAGCGACGCGACGGCAGAGGAGCTGCGCGCGGCCATCGCGGTGCTTGGGGAGAATATGCGCGTTCGCAGCGTCACGCCACTGGTGGTGGCGCCGCATGTGAGCGAGAACATTCACATTGGCTCCTACACGCACGGCACGCTCGATGTTGACCACGTGGGCCGCATTGTCGGTCTTGTCGCGGTGAGCGCGCTCGCCCCGAAGGAAGTGGTGCCCAAGGATGTCCTCACCTCCGCGGCGCGCCACTTCGTCGCCACCTCTGGCGCGGAGGGGAACTACACCCATCAAGCCTTCTTTGGTGGCGAGGACAACGAGACCGTCGGCAAGTGGATGAAGCGCCAGCAGCTGAAGTTCAGCGCGAGCCTTGTGATGGAGTTCGCCAAGGAGCCCGTCGTGCACACGGCCCCGGAGCCGCACCAAAGAGGCCCCAAGTGAGGCGGAAGTTGCAGAAAAGCAAAACGTAACAACAACGACAGCCAATCACATTTTCACAAACATTACTTCGTTTTTTTTTCTTCATGACAGCCGGGTCGCGTCTTTCTTTTGTAAGCATCAAAACGGAAAAGAAAAAAAGAAGCCTTTGTGGATCCGCACACACAGCTAAGGCCGAGACAACGGAAGACCCACGCGTGGCGGTGTCACCTTGTGGAGGAATACCCGGTTATCATCGCGGGAGTGCGTGGAAGATATTGTTGACGCAGAACGATGCTGCTCCAATAAATGAGCGGCGAAGAAACACGTGTCGTGCACGAACCTCTGTGTGGGAGAGAGTTTGACATCGTGGAGAATGCATTTCCTCTTTGAGTACGTTTCTTCCCTTGCACATGCGTCCCTCCCCTGTTCCTGTGACGTGTAGAAGTGTAGGTGATTGCTCGTTTGTTTCGAGTGTGCTCTTGTTCGTCCCTTTCGGCTCTTCCTGGGAGTGTCCGTCTGCGCAGGGGGTGAACTTTTCGTGGCTGCATTATCATTTTTTTTTTCCCTCAAGAGGTGTTCCTGTGTTTAGCATCGCCTTCATCTCCTTTCCTACGGTCTTTCCTTGTTTTTTCGTCAGCAGCGCACGCACCACAGTTGGCGGCCCGACGGAAACCCACAGCCTTCGTTTTATTTTTCCCCCGCCTATTCACCACAGCGTCATTTGTGTGGTTGCTGGCATATTATTTTCCGCTCTCACCTTTGGTTTTGATTTGTCCTCTCCTCATTCTCGTCAATCGCCTCGCAAAGAAGCAGGAAAGAAAAAAAAAAGTAATCACAGAGGCCAAGGAAGAGAGGAAAGCAAGGCAGTCAACCGCTCTTCTTTGTGTCTGCTCCTCGTTTCTTGACGTGAGCTGTTTTTTTTTTTTTTTGAAGGATAGGCGACAACCTATAATTCCTTTGCATTGCCGTCGTGCGCATTGTCCGTGCAGGTGCGGACTCGCAACGCGCGCGGCACCATGAATTCCCACGTCCCTGCTGTTCCCATTCACCTCTCGCGGCGCGATATCAAAACGACTGCCTCCGCTACCCACGGTGGCCTGCTCGTCTACTCACGCGGCCGCAAAGCAAAGCAACGTGTGGCGGTTGGCGACCGCACCGGGGTCGTCTCCGTCTTTTCCATCGGCAAGCGGTTGGATGAGGTCCCTGTCTTCACCACGGCGGAATCTGACGCGGCTGCTGGGCAGGCTGGCCAGCAGCACACGAAGCTCCCCATCAGCTGCGCGACGCTGTACACGGACCAACTTTTCTGCATTCGAGGGAGTGTGCTCGACGCGTACTCCCGCAAGGGGAAGCACTTTTTTTCGGTCGACACCAATGCCACCGAGAAGATCCACTCCCTCGCGGTCAGCACCCCTTTCTTCTTCACCGCGGGGGAGTTCATGCTGACGTCGTTCAACGAAGGCAAGGAACTTGGTTTCTTCATGGCCCCAGACCGCGTGCATGAGATGGTTACCTTCCCGGTGCTGTCCGCCCTGCAAAAAGCAGAGCCAGAGCTGCGCGACTTCATTAGCTGCCTCGCGTGCAACGATCGTGTGCTACGTCTTGTGCAGGAGAATAAGCTTATCGACGAGATCGGGTGTGAGGCGGCCTTGACGACAATTTATTACGACCCGGAGCACCGGCAGGTTCTCTACGGCACTCAGATTGGTTCGATTGGTGCCTTTGATATTGTCGGCGAGCGCACGCTGCGCCGGCGCTGCAGCCACATTCCCAAACAGCGAGCGGGTCAGCTGGGCGGCGGCAGCGGTGGTGGTGTCTCGGCGAGCATCACGTGCCTCTACTTGTACGACATCAACCTGGACGAAAAGCCAGAGATTCTTGTAGGCTACGATGACGGCACGGTGCAGGTGTTCGCTATCATAGGCGACGCAGCAGCAGGGGATGCTTCTACGTGGGAACTGCAGTCCATCTGGTGCAGCAGCGTAGGCGAGAAAGTGGTGAGCATCGCCGCCGGTGCCGTCACCCAAGGGGTAGAACAGCCTGATCTTCTGGTTCACGTCTTCAGCGGCCAACTTATCGCCTTCTCGCTTGACCTGGAGGACGTCGAGCGCAACAACATGGAGAGCGTGCAGGCCAACGAGATGGCGCAGCGGCGGCAGGAGCAGCGCGACGCGGTGGTCGCGAAACGCATGGACACGGAGCGCGAAATCGCCTGGCTGCAGGAGACCATCGCCGAGAAGGCTCGGCTCCTCGCACTGAAGACGGGCGCTGTTGCAAAGAAGGCTCCTCTCGTCGCCGTGGCGTCCACCTTCACGGCAAGCGTGAGCCTCCGGCCCGTGGATCAGAGCGCCATGCTTTCCCTTACGATTGACGCCGATGTCCCGCTCGCGTGCGCGCTGCTTCGAAGTACGACGGCGGACATGGCATTCCACAGCACTGAATTTACCCAGGTCTCTGTCCAACCACAACGGGCAGAGACGTCTGATGCGGCACGGGCCGGCAGCAGCGGTGCACGCCCAGGGAGTGCCTCTTCGCAGTCGTCTCCCATGTCTGGCGCTGCGGGGACACGCAGCAAGACCCTCGCGCTTGCGACGCCGCTACAACAGCACGAGGGCACGGGCGCTAACGGTGGTGGTGTGGGCAATTCCGGTCGACGGCTGGAGGTGCTGCTGTGGGCTGACGAGGGCAACGCCGATGCGCTCACGGTAACGCTTTACGCCACGCAGGCGCCCCGCACGGCACAGGTCAAGACGGTTCCGCTCTGCGCGCTGCCCTTGTACCGCCGCATCGGCAGCCTCGCTGCTCACTTTGACAGTGCTGTTGAGAGGCAGATGGTGCTCTCGTCTGTGTCCGTGTTTGGCAACTTCACACCGCGTCAGGCGGCGGATTGGTTGAGTCGGCTGCTGCCGGATCTACCAGAGGGCGCGGCGACGCAACAGCTGCAGGAAGCGTCCAACGCACGACGACCCTTGGCATACTACAGCGCCTTTCTTGGCACGGTCCTGTCCATTGACTTCACAGACGGCGCTGGGGCAGAGTCCTCGCTCGTCTTCACCAGCGATTCGTTGAATGCGCTGGCGGTGATTAAACGGCACGTGGTGCGACAGGCGTCAGTGCTGGGGATTGCGTTTCGCACTAAGGAGCACATCCTCTTTGGTTCTGCTGCCCGACGGCTGGCCCTGCTGCAGCCCCTCATGTCGCGCTGCGCTGAGGCGGCTCGCCAGCTCCAGCTGCTCGAAGGGCTGCGCGAGCTGCAGAGCAGCGACACGGACCTCAGCTACCTGCCCGAGGGCCACCAAGAGGTCCTACGGAACGCCGAGGCGGTGCAAGCGGAGGCGGGGAAGCAGCGGGAGCATGAGAAGTATCTGAAGCGGTCTGTGGTTGCCTTGTACAGCAGTCTCGTCCAATTTCGCGAGCACGCACCACGTGCAACAGCGAAGCTGATCAGTGAGCTGGAGGGCGCCTGCTGCGGCACGCGCTACTCCGCCTCTCGTCTGTCCCGCATCTTCTTCCCCCACGAGGAGGACGAACGAGAGCGGAAGGAGATTTTGGCAAGTGTGGCGGCAGCGGAGGCCTACGCCAGTGCGCAGCAGCAGGAGCAGCAGCAGCTGGACGCGCAGGCGCCCGAACTGAACTCGGGGTTGTTGTCCTCGCCGTCTGTGAGTGACCTTGGCGTGGAGTGAGGGGACGTGCCTTGGGGAAGGATGTCACGTAGGTAAGGCCACGGTACGACGCTCGAAGTGTCGCGAATCAGTCAGCTTCGTTATTCGCATCGTCTCCATGTCTTTTTCTGCCACACTGGCTCTTTTCATCTTTCCAAACTCTGCCCGTTTTTTTTCTGTGTGGCTGGCTCACACGACGGCGTCTGCTTGGTCTTCTTTGTCGCATCGTTTCCTTCTCTGCTCCCTCGCTCTCTTTTTTTCCTTTACACTGTACGATCAATATCAGCAGTGACTACCCACGGACACGCCGGCCACGCAGCCTAGCGTGTTGCGTCAGAGAATGGCGCATGTAAAACAGCAACAACAACGTCATCATCATCGTTGATAGGAGAAGAACAGTTCCTTCTCACCTTTCCTCTACCACACCACCACAGTTTCTCAAAGAGAATTATCTACACATCGAAGACAATCATAACAGGAGCTCCTACAGTATGGCGTGCGAGCTCATTCTACTGAAGCGCCATGCGGAAAAGGGCAGCGAAGCCACAGACGCCACGTGAGTAGAAACAAAAAGCAGGGGCTGCTACCCTCTCCACGGCTCGTCGAGATCCTACGTCTCTCCCCTGCTTCTCCCATTCGCGCGTAGGGAGAGCGTCCACATGAAAGACCCGACTCCCTCACTTGTGTTCTGGCTTTATCCTTTTTCCCTCTCCTATGCGCAGCCGCGGCGTTTTACAGTACGCGGGGTCGAGAACAAAGAAAGTAAACCCACACCAACTACACACGAGCGCATCAAGGAAGAGGAAGTACCGGAAGTGCACGTGCCTCTTTCCGTTCGCTCTCGTTTCTGGTTTCGCTCTCGTGTATTTGTGAGGTCTTCAACACCATTTTTTTCTTTTCGGTGTTTTGGTTTTCTTCACGACGCTTGCGGATTGGGGCATCGCTTGAAAGCGACGACCATAGCTACACGACACTCCCTTGCGCAGTGGAACACCTACCATGTCTTCGTCATCTGGCCTTATTCCAGCAGTAGTTGGCCTCGCCTCCACCGGCTCCACCACGGGCAGTACGGTTGCCATTATCATTCTCTCCATCACAGCCGCCGCCCTGTTCGTTGGCATTGTTCTTCTCGCACGCAGCAACAACATGCACTATGCCACAGTGGACTACGCCTCTGACGATGACGACGACGACGAGGGCACCAACGGCGTGGCGGCCAATGGAGCATCTCGTGCGGGAGGTACTGGACGTGACTATGACGGAGGGGCAGGCAGGGACGGACGTTCAGGGGCTCGTGCGGCCGACTCAGACGAGGAGATGAGCTCTATCTCGGCCTCCTCCTCGGTGGAGGAGGGAGACATACCGTACCGAGAGGGCAATCGTTGAGGGAGCAGGGTGCGTGCAAGGCCTTGTGGAGGTATTCCTCTCTTCTTCCAACGTGTTTGATGTTCACCCGCGTTTCTTCACACAATACGTGTCTCTTTCCACTTGTTCAGTCCCTCCCTCTCTCTCTCTCTCTTTGAAACTATTCTTGAACACCATATCCTACGTGTGTGATACCCAGCTTTCGTTTAACTTCCTCATGTACACTTACATCGACTGTCTCTTACTGGATGCACGCTTTCCCTTTCTTTCTTTTGAGCCGTACCAATACTAGGATAGCATCACCCTTTTCTCTCTTGGACCCGTGGAACTCTTAATCTTCTTTCGCCGTTTGCCCTTATGAAACACAGCGAAGCATTGCATCCGGTTCAGTAAAGAAGACAAGCACGCGCACACACACACACACAGAGTGAGGTGCAAACATGAAGAGCAAGCGTCCGTTGAATCAAATGACACGACACGCTGTCGGCGAGCGTTGCCCATGTCACGACCTGAAAGGAACCCACCGTCCTCCGTTGGTACTCGCGTGTTTGGAATGTAAAGTGCTCCATCGCAGACACACGACATGTTGTCTATCGTGCGCGTCGTTTCTCGTTCCTTGAACACCTCGCATCTTACACTGTCATGCAACTCTCTCTTGCCTGCCCTTTGCTGATTCACCAGCCCCATCCTGCCAATACAAGTTGAGGCATTGCAGGTTCGTAAAAACTCTAGGAAAAACAAACAAACAAATAACAACCACAACCGCGAGGGAATTTCACGTCAAGACCTCACAGGCCCTCACGGCAGCTTTACTCCCCCAGCGGTTTTTGAAGCTTCAAAAGGGCTGGGAGAGGCGTCCTCCCGCCAGACGGAAAAGCCAAGCGAAGAGTACACGTGTCCGATTCAAACGCATCTTGTAGTCAATCAAGCAATTATTCACGTGCGACGGCCGGTGTTGAACGCGTCGCGCCATGCTTGTCCGGAGCGCCCCTGCCGAGGAGGCCACTTTCTTCTCCTTGCCGTACATTGAGGAGCTCCTGAGCCTCTATCGCCACAGCGTTCTCGCCATTCCGAACCTTCAGAGCGGCTCTATAGGGCCTTCCCTGCGTACCTGTGTCTCCGCTGCTGCTGCTGGAACTGTAGCTAGCGCATCGGTGCGCCACCGCCTCGAGGTAGAGCGCGAGCTAGAGGAGAGGTATTTCGAAGACGGGCGGCGCGCACCCCAGTGGGCGTCGTCCGCTGATGTGGAGACACAGAGAGCAAACGCGGCGGGCGGTAGTCAGCCGGCGCCAGGACACGAGGGCGTGCTCGCTAGCGAGACTGCCTTGGCACTACTACGGTATGGCCTTGCACGGGCCCTAGGGTTCACAGGCGACGACGGCCCAGCGGCGGCGGCGTCAGCCGGTTTACCCTCTTGTGCACCTACGGTTGCCCCCATGGATGATCAGTTGCTGGGCCGCGAGCGCCAATTCTTTCAGTGCTTCCCTACCTCTGACGAGCCCCACCCGTGTGGCAGGGCCGTCGTGGCATGTGGGTACCGCGAGCGGACGGACGAGGCGCTTCGACAGCTGGCGTTTCTCGAGTGGTTCGAGGACCTGCTTGGCTTCCTGGTGGCTCGTGATTTCTCTGTCGTGCAGGCGCGCTGCATTCTGATTGACACCATGGGTCTGCTGGAGAGCCTCGACGCGCTACCAACGGACGCCGCAGGGGCCGAGGTGGACGACACGCTTGTGGAGATGGTCGCGGTTCAGTTCTTGCAGGACGCGGTGACGGCGCAAACATGCGCAGTGCCCACCCGCATCGTTGAGACCACCATAACGTCGGTGCCTGTCACACGAGAGGTGCCCGACCCGGACCTTGTTTCTACGCTGGAGCAGCGGCTGGTGAAGGAGCGGAAGCTCTCCAAGAAGCAGCAGGCCGCGATTCAGGCGCAGATCGCGGCGGCCCCGCTGGTGTCCCGCGTCACCTTGGAAGAGCAACACGTCGAGGTGGAGCGCGAGGTGCTGGTGGGCCCCTACTTCACGCTCTCTGAGGCAGCCGTGGTGCTGGACTACTTGACGTCCTCTGTTCTGGGCCAATGGCGGCTGATGCAGTACGCCATGACGCAGACCCAACCGCGGGGCGAGGAGGTAGCCCGGCAGGAGGGCGTGAATGACTTCCGGCTCGTGATGGAGGACACCGACGCTTACTGCGTGCCGCCGCTGTGCGAGTTCTTTCCGGTCGCTATGCACGACATGCAGGTGCAGCGTCACGCGCTCTGGCAGGAGGCCGAGACGGCTGCGCGGTCCTTTTTTGCGGAGCTGTACGTGGATCCCATCGAGCTGGCGATGGCGCAAGAGAGGGAGGAACGGACGGCGGTGAAGACTGCACTGGAGGCGGCGCACCGGGAGAATGTCGCGTGTGCGTTGACCGGCGATCAGTTCGATCGGGTACAGCGTGCCTACAACCTTCGGCTGCAGTGCCGGCTTGGGGGCCGTGACATCATTGAGGTGGCGGACGAACCATCCCAAACATTTAGCGCCACCGCGCCTGCCACCTCTGGTGGTGGTGGTGCTGCAGCTGCGACGGCAGCGGGTGTTTCAGCGGCCTCCACTTCCGGCGCGGACGAGGCCTTGTCGCAAGCGTCGCGCCCGCAGACCTCTTCCAGGAGCGGTAAGAAGGACCGTGCTGTGAGCGGACGAGCGGGTAGGAAAGGGTCTGCGGCTGGCACGGCTGCCGCACCGTTGCCACCATTGTTAGCGGGTGAGCCACGCGTGGCGCCCGAATGTGTGGAACCGCTGCCCCGCGACCAGCCCTTCCGGCTCCCCGAGGTCGAAGGCCGCATCGGCACCGTGGCGAGCTCCCTGGAGGGCCTCCTTGGCGACCCGAAGCTCATGAAGAAGATGATGACGGGCCGAGGCAAGCGATGACGCCGCGTGTGTGTGTGTCGCGACGAAAGGGGTGTCATCACAGAATCCGTGATGTGTTCTCTGCGCGTGGAATTTCTCCTTCCGTTCGTTTTGCCCCCATATTCTTCTGCTTCTCTTGCTCTCGTTTCTTGTATGCTACGCCTGTGTGATGTAAATATGTATCCACGCTCCTTCATTTCCTTTCCATGTACGCATGAGTCCTGTTCACAATGATGAGGAGGTGCTCTCTTGTGTCTTTAGTTCCACCGCTAGAGACACTTGAAAAGAACAATGAAAAAACAACAGTAGCGTGTTAGCGAATGGGAGAGAGAGAGAAAGGGAGAGATGCACAACATGGCCGTGTCTGAGCGTGGTTCCCACGCAAACAGCAAGCCCTGCGTTCATTCACGGTGCCTTATACAAACCTCCACAGTGGTGAAGGTAGGGAACAGGTTCTCCTCCTTCACCGTGAGCTTAAGAGGAAGCACGTTGAGCTGCGAGCGACTTGCTCACATCCGCTTTTCTCACTTGCCCCTTCTCTGTTTTTATTTGTAAATCTTGTTACCTTCCCTCATCTCAACGTCTACTTCATCCTCCTTGAAAAAACAAAAACAAAAAACAAACAACAAAAACATTTTGATGTTTGAAAGAATACACAAGAAGGAAAGAAAGTGAAGAGATTAGGATCACGACACAACTTGTAGAATATCCGTCATTGACACTTAGCCAACGTTTGTAATTGTAGGTACTATACAACACCCCCTGAAGCGTTAGACGCTCGCGTGCCAAGGGAAGAAAGAAAGGAAAAAAATTTGTAGCCACACTGCGGTATATTTGTTCTCCGTACAAACATACACGCACACCTTCACTCCGTAATCGCAACAAAAGCACCGCGTACAGAAAGATCAACCGCCATGCTCTGCCGTCTTTCCACCAAGCAGGCAGTGTCCATTGCCACCTCTGGCGCTGTTGTGGTGCAGCGGCGCTACGTGGAGTATTGGGGAGCGACGGTGACCGGTCGCACGCAGCCTTACGCGCAAGGCGACATGCTCCCGCGCGTGGACAACACCAAGCACGTGGTCTCCCAGGCCTCTTCGGCCGCCGCAAGCCTCACGGGCAACCCTAACAACGTCGCCTACGACAGCTCCAACATTTTCAGCGCGGTCGACTTCTCGGAGATGGAGAGCCGCCACTACGCGCCGTTCCGCGGCACAGACAAGTACGTCATTTCCCCCTTACCCGAGAAGGAAGGCGTGGCGGCGGCGGCGCTCATGTCTAAGCTCCTGGAGCCCGAGGTGGAGGCCTCGCTAGAGTACCTGTGGTGGGGCCGCGTCCTCAAGGACTACCCGTCCCTCAAGAAACCCGCCACCCCCGCCTTCAAGAAGGCGTGGCAGGACTTTTACATTGCTACGCTCAAGGTGGCCCACGACGACGCCGCGGTGGAGCGCCTGGCGAAGCCGTTCCTGGTGGAGCAGATGCAGAAGAACTTCATTGGCCAGCCCATGGTGTGGCGCATTGCGGAGCGCCTTGGGGACGCCCTGGAGGGTGCCCCGCGGGTGTCACGGTACGAGAAGCGCGCCGCACGCACGGCGGTGGAGCGTGTGACGAAGATTATGCTCAACACCATCGCTGATGAGCCGTGGGCCCACTACGAAACGACCAGCCCACTCTACGTTGATGTGTCGAACTTCCGCGCGTGGCATGAGGCCAAGAATTGGTAGGCAAACACTCGCTGGCCTCGCTCCAAGAACTTCTCTAGAAACAAAACATTACCTCCCCCCCCTTCGGCGGCGTGTGCGTTCTTCTTTCTGCTTCCTTGGCCCTATCCGCGTCTGTTGTTGCATGTGCCGCACGCCTTCCCGTGAACGCATGCTTGTATATTTATAGCAGTATCTAGCTTATTTGTTTTGTCGCACTCGCGAAGGTGCAGTCACCGACGCTCGCAGAGGCGGTCGGTGAGGGCGGATTCCTCCTCGCCCCCTCTTTCCTCTCCCCATCGCCTTTGCATTTGTGCGCGCGTCAAGGATTTCAATCGGCGACGTTGCTTCGCGTGTGTTGTTCTCGTTGCTGGTCTCTTCGTTTAGTGTAGCGCAGTGCTGTCCCATTCCCCCCCACTCCTTTCTCTCGTTGCTCTACCACAACCATTGACCTACCGCACGCTTCCTTTCATGACGTTTTGACGAGACGAATTCGGACTCTGTTGTGCCTTTTCCTTTCTTGGGACCGTTGACGTTGCCGCCTTCTCTCTCAGCTTCCTTCCACCACTGGTGGCGAGGCAGCGCTGCCCTTACCGCCCATTGTGCTTCTACCACAAACAGTCAATTACAAAACACACACACACACACACACACACACACACACACACACAACGAGAAAAGCAAGTAGATAGTGCGGCGCCACCATCTCAGGGCTTCCGATCAAGGGTGAGTCCAGTCCCAAGACACGGCCCCTAAAAAGAGGTGGATACACACATAAAAAAACAATTTGCACGGCAGCCCAGTCCGTTCTGGTGCTAGGGCTCTAACCCGCCGTGCCAGTCCTGAAGACGGTCCGCTCGCTTTAGTAGGCGCTTGCGAAGCTGTACTCGCGGAGAGGAGTGCTTGTTGCGTTGCACCGCACCAGTTCCAGAAAGCTGTGCGGAACAGATAGTGACGCGATGTTCTCGTCAAATGAGACCGTAGAACGGTCCGTGCTTTGTGTAATATGCTTCTCCTTAGCACCGAATCTTCTTTGCTCTACCTTTCTCTGCTTCTTGCTCTTCGCTGCATTCCTGTGATTCGATCGTCTGGATGTTTTCCCCCACTCCTTGCTTCCAAGCATTGATCTGTCTTTTTTTTTGTCTTCTTTCTCAGCAAACGAAAAGTTTTCTCATTCATATGGCATTTCGAGGAGGCGACTCTGTCGGATTTAGGGGCGGCCGTGGTGGCGCCAGGGGTGGTGACCGTGGTGGCCGTGGAGGCCGCGGCGGCCGCGGTGGGGCTTTCCGTGGTGGTCGGGGCATGGCATCCGACCGGGGTAGTGCACGTGGACGAGGGGGTGACCGCGGTCGCGGTGGGCGCGGGCGCGGAACATCTTCGGCGGCCCCCGTTCGTGCTAGCAAGGTTCCCTCCGCCTTCCGCGTGGTGTTGCCCTCTGACGATGAAAGCGATGGGGATGGCGCCATGCAGGTGCACACAAGCCAGGCAGCACCTGCCCGTGCGCATGAGCGACGCCCTGCCGCCCACGCGGAGATGGACGGCGATGAGGACGCACCGCCCGTTGCCGTGAGCGCACGCCGCGGTCGCGTGGACGACGACGCGGACGAGGAGCCGCAGCGCCTCCCCGCTCCCTCCAGCCGTGGCGGTCGCGGTCGTGGCGTAGATCACCGCGGCCGAGGTGGCGCGCGGGGCCGTGGGGGACAGGCGTCTTCGCACAGCGACCAGCCGCCCGCTCGCCGTCCGCGTCGTGAGGAGGACGACTCGGGGGAATCGCGTGGCAACGACGGGTCCTCTGTGTCTGTGAAAGAGCGCGCACCGACCAATGTCATTACCACCGTGACGGACCACGGCACCGAGCTGCCAGCGCGGCTCAACAGCAAGGTCTTCATTGATGGCCTACCCTGGACCTATGATGAGCCTGGTAAGCCTTCCCTGGAGGACGAGCTCATCCAGTTCGCACTTGCGTGGAAGGTAGGTCGCCCGCTGCGCCTCATCAAGAAGCCAGGCCAGGGATTCGGTTTCCTGGTCTTTAAGTCCCCCCATAGCGTAGACACCGCCGTGCGCGTACTCAACGGACGCAAGTTTCTTGGCCGTGCGCTGCGCGTCGAGGAGCCCAAGCCCCGCGACCTTGAGAACATGAAGGACATTGCCGGCTTGCGCGACGTGGGCAAGGACAGCTTCACGCGCCAGGTGCTTCTCACCGACTTGAACAAGGTTGCGCAACCAGAAATTATTCGGGAGGTGCTGCGCGATGTGGCACCGCAGCTGGAGAAGAAACTCGAGACCATCAAGATGACGTCACAGAACCGCAAGGCCTTCCTCACCTTTGAGAGCGAGGCGGATGTCGATCCGGCCGTCACCCTGCTGGACGGCTTTCACCTGCTAGGCCGCAAGATTGGCGCCGTACCGGCAGCGCCGCCCGGCTCGCTGAGTTACTCTCGCAGCGCTCACGGAGGCGCCAAGGTACCCATGGACGCCGCTGCAGCAACGGCGGCGGCGTCAGACGGCGCCGCGCCCGCCGTCACCGGATCCGTTAGTTTTGGCGACGAGGAGGAGACCATTGTTCCCCTCGGCATGGAGGCGGCTCCAGCTACGGGGAAGGTGAAACCGCCGGCGAAGACCATTGCGCCAACCCCGGCACCCGCCGCTGTGGCCGCGAAGGGCAGCAACGTCACGGGGAAGACAGCCAAGTATGACCTGCTTGACAAAGGGCCACGTGAGGTCTATGTAGGCAACCTGGGCGACCACGTGACGGCGCAGCAGCTCCGCGAGCACCTGGCGCCGTGCGGGGCCATCACCGCCTGCGAGCTGCTCGTCCACCCGCAGACGCACCTCTCCACAGGAATTGCACGGGTGGAGTTCGCGCTCCCCGCGTACGCAGAGTACGCCAAGAACAAGTACCACGGCTCTCGTCTGCGCGGCTGCGTGCTGCGGGTCGACCGTGGCGACGAGGCCAGCGCCCCGCTCGCCTCGGAGGCGGCGGCGCCGGAAGAGGAGGAGGAGTTCGACGAGGACCGCTACATGGCGGAGAAGTACGGCGTGACGGATAAGAAGGCCTACTTCAAGGGCACCTCCTTCGCCGAGGACCACGACGGGGAGGAGGAGGGCGGCGACGACGAGGAGCAGGCACCGCGCGCGAACAAGAAGCGCAACCGCGACACAAAGGGTAAGCCAGACAAGAAGGAGGCCCCCAAGAAGAAGGCGGCACGCAAGGATGGGGCCCTGGGCCGCGTCACCGGCGCCGATCTCGACGGCGACGACGATGACGACGACATCGCCTTTGTGTTCGGTGGCGACCTGCCCGGCGACGAGAAGAAGCCCAAGGCTGGGAAGAAGGGCAAAGCCTCCGCCGCTGCGGTGGCGGCCAATGGGAGCGATAGCGACGAGGAACATTTCGTCGACGTAGACGCTGTCCCGGTGCGCGCAGAGGAGAAGGGTGGGAAGAGGAAGGGTAGCGCTGGGAGTAAGGGCAAGAAACCCAAGAAGTGAAATCACATCTGAGGGCTTTCCCGTCTACCTCCTCCCTCACGGTCCTCGTTCGTTTCCCTGGAGCACCGCCGTGCGAGGCCACTGAAAGCACGGCCCCTTCTCGTGCTGTTCGCATGTCTGCCGTAGCGCGCAGGGTTTGTCCATCTTTGTTTGGCAAATGGCGGTATCTTGTCGCATTATCACTCCCTTTTTTTTTTAAAAAAAAAATATATATGTGTGCTGTCTCATCCCTCTGTCCTTTTCTCCATCCCTTTTAAGTCCCTCGTATAACCGATTAAACGAACGTAAGTACAACGACAATAAAGGAGATGTGAGCACACACGCTCGCAAAGGCACGCTCTATTCTCTGTGTGAGAGCGGCATGCGTCCAAAGATACGGAGGGTCCCTGGGGAGTGGGGAACTGGCGGTGCCAAGACGCACGTGGAAGAAGCGAGAGCACGAGAGCCTGAGAGAAAGGGAGAGAGAGAGAGAGAAAGCGGAGCACGTTTGTGTTTGCATGGGCGCGCGACGCAGCCTCTCGTCTTTTCATTCATACGTAGAACACTCATGCGAACGGCCCACCCGCCGATCACCAGACTGTGTTCGGCACTTCGCTCGAGCAACTTCACCATGTTATGCAAAAAAGAAGTTGGGAATATCTTCAGGCAATACGAATGTGCGCGTCCTCCACTCCCTGTTTTTCACGCATCCATCTTTTTTTATTTTTTATTTTTAATATACTTCCGGAAGCTTGTATAGAAGCGTTCCTGTTGTTTCGAAGCGGGTATTGTGGGCTGTCTTTCATTGGCGCCCTTTGGCTCTGGTCATCTCTTTCCCTCCCTGCAACACTCGTTTTTTTTTTTTTTTTTTTTGTTGTTTTTTC